>JAJHSJ010000002.1:60756535-60867530 GCA_021015155.1 Magnolia officinalis
TGTTACGATGCTTAGACAAGCAAGAAGCAAAATCAAATGCTGCGGGAAGCACATTCAGGAGAATGTGAGCGCATCAAGCCAGTCGAAATTTATACCATAAGTGCATCAAATGGTTATTACTGGCCTATCCATGTTCAAAGATGCGATAGAATATGCGAAGCGGTGTCATGAATGTCAAATACATGGGAATATACACGTTCCCCCGGAAGACTTACATCAGTCCGTTGCTTCTTGGCCTTTCTCAGCTTGGGGATTCGACGTAATTGGCCCTATAAATCCACCTTCGTCTAAGGGAAAATAATATATTTTGGCAGCGATAAACTATTTTTCCAAGTGGACCGAAGCAGTCGCCTTGCATAATGTTAAAGAAAAGGACGTGGTCAACTTCATCCGGCATGCCATAATATACCGTCATGGTATTCCAAAAAAGATCATCTCTGATAATGGCACCCCTTTTAAAAATGGAGGCATGGAAAAGTTGTGCCAGAAGTTCGGCATCCAACATTCATTTTCAACACCTTACTATCCTCCGACCATGGATTAGCAGAGGCGTTTAACAAAACGATTGTCAAAATAATAAGAAAACGGTGACAGGAAGTAAGCGCGATTGGGATGAAAAGTTACAGGAAGCATTATGGGCCTATAGAACTACCATCAAACAGCAACAGGGGCGACACCGTATTCATTAATCTATGGCATGGAGGCAGTTATCCCAATTGAAGTACAGGTGGCATCGCTCAGAATCGTAGTACAATCAGTCTGTACAGATGATGAAAATGCAAAAATAGGCTGAAAGAATTAGATTCTACTCGATGAGAAACGTCTAGCAGCTCAGCAGCGGTTGCAGTCATATCAGGCCAGGTATCGGCTACCTTTGATAAACAAGTTAAATACCGATCTTTCAAAAAGGGGGATACGGTGCTAATGCTGAAAATACCTATAGTGGTCATCGCCGGACAGGGGGCAAGTTCGAGCCTAAATGGGACGGTCCATATGTGGTAAAAGATATATTCCAATGGAGCATATAGAATCGCAAATCAAGAGGGACAGGGTATCAGTATACCTATCAACGCCCGCTTCATCAAAAGATACTACCCTGAAGACGGATTACTGATTTTGACCCAGAATATTATCGGCATAATGATTCTGTAGCACAAGGGGGCAGGGAGGAATAGATATGTCTATATGTCAACAAAAGAAGCTATGAAGAAGAAATTCACGAGCATGTCAACTATGTTAGCAAGCATTGATTCTAAAAATATATAGATCATTGTCATCATCAAATAAGTTTGACAAAGTCAATATCATCTTGAAGATTCTCGTGAAGATATTGATTCTCTTGAAGATATCGACAAGATCAATATACAAGCCTTACAAGGCACAGATCTTCTTGAAGATATTAAAAAAACCATCAGAAACATCTATTATGTTGTGATGACAATGCTCATAATTATTATTGCCTTACAAGACACGATTTTCTTAAATACTATCAAATGCAAGGATATATCAAAGAGGCAGTCTAGCCGAGCCAAATCCTAAAAGTGCCAATCCTAAAAGAGCCAAATCAAAAAGATCAAGCTCTAAAAAAAAAAAAAAAAAAAAAAAAAAGGATCAAATCCTCAAAGGATCAAGATCTCAAAGATCAAGCTCTAAAAGGGCGGCCAACTACATGTAAGACCTATCAAGATCGCCATTCGGGCAGCGGCGAGGAGTCAGTGGCCCTAAAAGCCCGCGAAGACCATCGTGCGTACCCATGCGGGCAGCTGACGAAGTCAAGATTCAGAGCCTAAAAGGCCATAAATCCGCGAAGACTAGTTACCTTAACTCCCATGCCGTCTGTATAGCTTTCCGGCAGCGCCACGGGAACGGATGAAAGTGCCCTCCCGTGAATGGGCTCGACCTTGCAGACGAAGAAAACAGGGGCCGCAGTGTGAGCTTTTAGGCCAACCATGCGTAAGACCCTCCAGATCTAGGGTTTGATTTCAGTAGTAACTCGTGAGGAAGGGATTAAGCCTACTCATTGATGGACTGACGACCATAGATTTGGTGCCCAAAGGTAGCCTTGCGAGCCCTGCGAACTCTAGAGAGTTACAATGGCCAACCCTGTGCGTAAAACCAAAAGTTCACCACCCGGTAGTGTCAATGGGCCCCTCTGATGGACCGTGGCCGTTAGCTCAAGGTAGTGAAAAGTCCAAGAGAACTCTAGAGAGTTACAGAGACCATCACATAAGACCAACAAGTGCTCCACTACTCAAGAGCTTAAACTGTGTGTGTGCGCGCGCTCCACTACTCATGAGCTTAAACTGTGTGTGGCTAATTAAATTGAAACTTAGCACCGCCAATTTAATACCCACATAGAGAATCCCGCACTAACAAAGCATAAAAGGCTTGAAAATTATAATTAAGGATATGATGAAATTACTATATGAAAATAGGGTTTCCACAATATGATGTGATAAATGTTAGCATAAATGTCATCAATATGCAATATGGGAAATGCCATTGTAAATATCTCAAAATGCTATCATGAAAGCATATTAGATCAAATAAATTACCCATCCAAAAGCATGAAAACAAAGATTACATGTTCAAAATCACATGTTTAAAGATCTTCAGTAACCCCTACTGCCTCTATATATTGGCGCAAATCCTCTTTTAATTGTGCCTAAGCTGCATCATGCTTGGATTTTTCTTCAAGAATAAGTCTCGCTTGATCGGGAACACACAGGCTAGCTTGCTCTCCAAAGAAGCAATCATTTTTCTACCTTGGAGTCGTGCAGATTTTTCTATATCAAGGGATTGAATATTCGCCCGCATCCTTTCTTCACATCATGAATGACTAAGTCTTGCTCATGATTCTTCCTCTCCAGTTGAGAGATTTCCTCTTTCAGGCTGCGATACGATCTCGGGTGGTCGCCTCTCATCAATATGAATCTTTAATTGATCTCGAACAATCAGATGTTCTTGCTCAAGTTTGGAGATAGATGAATCCGTCAGAGAGGCTTGTTCTTGAGATGCAGCCAGCTGCTTCCTGTTCTAAAAATCTCAGGAGCAATCGTAGCATTTTCTACCAACACCAATGAGATTACTGAATTGCGAAATTAAGGAGCGAATCGCGCAAAGGAGATATGTTAATTCTAGCCATCTTGGCGGAACTCTCCAAAATTCCATAGCAAATCCAAGTCCAACCATTGATCAGGGTTTCTGAAGATATGGGCTATCGTCAACAAAGAGTGTTTCACCATAAGCATCTTGTGAACAGGGACTTTTGCAAAAGATGATAGTTCAGATGTAGTGGTTACAGAATCGAACTGGCCGCACCGCTGCAAGAAGGAGTTCCTATAGGGAAAGAAGAAAGGCATTCAGATATATTATGAAATATGCGGTTCTAAGTAAAATAACTAGTGCATGTATATACCTGTTGCTGGATAATGATTAACAGAAGGAGAAATTCCCGAGTCGCGGAAGGGCCGAGTCCCACCATGTCAGCAAAAGATGGCTCTAGCTTCCGTACTAGAATCTCTGGTAGCTGGAGTTGGCAAGTCAGTGGTCTCTGTTGAAAATATAATTTCACGAGCTACCACTTCTGTACCACCAATGAATTACAGGAGCTCTCGGTGAAGTTCCTGCAGGAGGATTCACTGAAGAAATCGCGCCTATCTCATGACTTTAGCACCTAAAAAGGGAGACACAATAATTCTAAATAAATAATTGCTGTTAAATATGTAGATAAATATAAGCATATAAAAGTTAAATCTCCTTTACCTACCTGGTGAATATCCGTATTCGCCATAATCTAAATGTTCTTCCTCATCTTCCTCAGCTGCAGAGATTTAGCAGGAATATTATGCCAGGAAGAACTTTAGAGGTTGCAGGAAAGGTTTCGGTTCAACCCCTTCCGTAATTGCCTCCTCTTCTCCGCCAACATCGACTTCGCCTTCTTCAAAATCATTATCTTTATCCTCACTGCTTTCGCTGTCCTCGTCGTCTTTATACTGCGAAGAGACAGTAGTCTCTGATGATGAAGCTGAACTCTCATCTCCCAGAATTTCTTCGTCAACTTCTTCAACTACAACTTGCTTTCCTTTACAAGAAGTAGCCCGGCTGCTCTCTGGTGCGGACTCTTTGACTGTAGGGGAGGCGGATGCTTGTCTGGTCCTCTCTAAAAGAATAGGAGATGATGCCTGTAAACGCGTTCTCGATCTAGTCATCAGGAAAGATGGGCTAGGACAAAGAGGTTGTGGAGGGGGTAAAGGAGTATCATTAACTGGTCCCTCTTGAGCCGCGGCAGTCTCTGCAGGAACTAGGGAAGATGCACCTTCAGCATCATCTGTAGCCTGATCTGTAAAGTCCCGGTGAGATTGCTCAAATTCTCTTAAAACTCCATGAGCAAACCAGCCATCCAAAGTGTTAATAGGCTTTATTTCACGGATAGGGTCTTCTAACGATATCTTCCTACAAATTTCTCCATGATGAGACGCATGACTCTTTTCCGGGATATAGCCAATTCCACTCTCTAGATTTCTGCCTTTCGGCCTAGGCGGATGGTGAAAGATGGAGGAATCCACTGGCAAACACTTAGTGACCAAGTATGACTAATGATCCCACCATTGCATCCAGCCATATGATGTACGGACTATGCGATTACAGTCAGGAATTATGAAGGAAGATCCAACGCAGCCATTCAGTAGTTGTTTCCATATCATGGCCCAGTTGAGAGGACATGTTTCATAACAACACATTTTTCAAGTAACTAGCCCGCAATCTTGTGGTACAGTTTGGTCGTAGCCAAATTGACGAGCAAACGGCTGGGGTAGTAAGGTTCTCTCCAAAATTCTGTCCCTTCCCGAAGGGGTAGACTGCAAGAACGAATGGAAAAAAGAAAGCTCTTTCCGCTGCAGTAAGTGTTTCTTGGTCCACCATGTCTGTATCCTCGGTGTAACGATAAAGGCAGAATTGAAAGAAGTTTATTTGGTCATCATCCCAAATTTTATTGGCGACCCAGTCATACGCTCTTTTGGCCATCTCTTTCTTGGAAGAACCAGAGTGGAAGATGAGAAGAATGAACATGCTTGCTCCGGAGCTTCGAAAGTCCAAGGAAAATAGACCCCTAGCCACCCTGTGATGTAATGCCAAGATGTATGTGCAGACGAGGCTCAAGAATAGGATCTTTCACGTGGGTAGCTACCTCTCCGAGGGCCCTATAATAGAGCATAATACTGGGGAGCAATGGAGTATTTGTGGCCTTCCGCCAAAGCTCCAGCTACAGTGAAGACAGTGGGACGAACAACATCTGCCCATTTAGAGCTAGGCAATATGACCAAACTCAGCCAATAGGCTAAGAAGCTACAAGTTCTCCGAAGGAGCTATATTCCGGTCTCCCCTTCATTGCGTCTCGAAGCTTTGCTAGTTCCTCGGAGTGACAATCACGAAATCTTCAAAGAAAAATAAAGAGAGAGGGTGAATATGCAAAATTGCCAGGTAACAAGAATATAAGGAGAAAGTCAATTATTGGACTGATAAATACCTGAGGCCCATGGAGAATGTGCCAGCCATTGCAAAGGAGGGATCTTGTGAAAATTGGGAAATTTGCTCATCTCCTTAAACAGTTCGATAGTGGTTTCAGAGATAGAAGGTTTGCGATCTGGAGAGGATACAAAGGCCAGTTCCCTGTTGGTCGGAATGAATTCATCGTAGAATTTGCCTGTTATCGGGAAGACCGGCTATGCGGTGAAGGTCCCAAAGTGTTATGCTCATTTCACCATAGGGTAAGTGGAAGGAGTTGGTTGTAGGCGACCAGTATTCGAGAAAGCCTTTCAGTATAGTAGGTTCCCTATAAAAGTATTTGGAAGTCACCTCTATAGCATCATAAAGACCAACTTTTGCAAGTGTGCTCGTATGCTTCAGTAAAATAGCTTCCGCCCAATCAGAGTAACAGCGTCGAGCAGTTAACAGGCCTCTGATACGAAATTCTGCTTGTCCCCAGGGCTGTTCTCGATCTCGAAAACGCTGCCGAACTGTTTCATAAAAATGTGAAGGAAAGAGGTCGTGAGGACTGTGGAAATGAACTAGGAAGATCATGGGATGAGTTTCCCCTATCTTCTGTCGCGGTTTCTGTGTTTGTATGACTCCCTCAAGGATCTGGGGTTCTCTGGTGGCCCACGATTTAGTATACATCAACCTTTCACAGTGAACATAATCCTTGGATTCACAGTCAAGCATGGACTGATGGCGGTAGACATTGATAGGAATTATCGTCATACCTTCTGCATGAGGGTTGTCGAACTTCATAACGCGAAGACAACTCGTACCGAGTCCCATGAGTTTTGAAGTCTCTTCCTCTTATGTTCTTTAATTTTCTTTGCGAACTCTTTCACCTTATTTCGGTGAGTTTTCTTCGGACGAGAGGCAGGGGGAGTGTCTTCACGAAGGGGTGGTCTTTCACTATCAGTACGAATGTGAGCTGTAGTCTTTAACCATTCGTCCCAATTGTATTCCCTGTTGTGCTTCGGGGGACATTTGATATCTCCTAATGATATGTATCTATGAATGGGAATGGCAGAGACTTAATGCGGTCAGAAAAGTCAAAAGTAGGAAGAACGGGTTCTTTAAAAAAAGCAGGAGTTCTGGAGGTAGTCTTTGTTCGCTTAGCAAGTCATTGATCAGAAGAAGGTTGATCAGAAGGAGGAGTCACAGGATGGGCTGTTTGTTTTATACGGGCTATAATGATGAGTTAAAGAAAAAAATAGAAGAAGAGTGAAAAATGGCTAAGTGTTGGAAGGATCAAAAGAGAGAAAGTCGGCTAAGTGCGGGACACTTTGCGCGGGTCCGCCCAAAGTGTATGGGCTGCGCGAAATGTGCTGGACTTTAAGAAATTCACGCAAACCTGCTAGGTTTGCGCGGGTTTGTGCAAAGTGTATGGTTTGCGCGGAAGAGAATCGCAGGAGCAAAGTTTCGCCAGAGCACAAAGGGTTTGTGCAGAAATTCAAAGTGGTTGGACTATTTATAGGATTCGTGGCCGAGCACGGTACTCGACTGAGCTTTGCGCGGGATCGTGCAAACCCTGTAGAAAAGGGTGATTTGATCCTTTTCTTTGATTTTCTGAAAAAAGCAAAGAATGGATCAAGGAGGCATCTGTTGAGGCATAAAATAAGCAAAGAATTGAAGCAAGGAAAGATCAAAGAAAAGGTTGAAAGAAAGGAACAAAGAATCAGTTCTGAGAATACTTTGCGCTGGATCGCGCAAAGTAAATGGATTGCACGGGATCGCTCAAAGTAAAACAGATTGCGCGGGATCGTTCAAAGAAGACAGATTGCGCGAGATCACGTAAAGCATGTCGTTTGCGCGTATCCGCGCAAAGCGTATGACGGTGATATAAAAATGATTGGGTGTTATTTTGTCCCACATCGCCCAAGTCGGAATTTTACACCTGTGAAAATGTCTATAAATACCCCCTCTTTCTCTAAAAAGGGGTTCGAGGATTTCAGAGTGAAAGAAGAGCAAAGGAGAAGATCGAAGGTGCGGAGTATTGGGCTCCAGCAGATTGCGCGGATCCGCGCAAATGAGCATTGGGCTCATACAATTTGCGCAGACCCGCGTAAACTATATGGTTTACGCGGTCCCGCGCAAACCGACTGCCCTGCAGTCTATAACAGCAATGGGCTGTCATGCTGCCGAAATGGCCGAAGTCTTCAAATCTTCAAGGTCTTATTATTCAGGAGAGAATGAAGAATCACCGACAGAAAGGCGTATTTCTCCTAAGTCTCAGGAGATGACCGAAATGGCGCTGGAATGCTGCCGGAATCTCTATTTTTCTTGAAGATTATTGGTCGATTCATCAATTCCTCCTAAGTCTTAAGGGATGATTGGGATCATTGCTGTTATGCTGCCGAAATTTACGTTTAACTATGATAGCTGAATTCATAGTTAATTCTTTGTAATCTATCTTAGAATCAAGGGATATTTGAGGATGTAAATGAATTCAGAATCAATAAAGTGTGATGATTGTCTTTATACTGTTCCATTGTTATGACTGAATAAGATAGTTTCCCCAAACTAAATACTTTTGTTTCCTTGTCGAAACAATGCCCTATACAGGGAAAGTTGTAAAATAGCTGTTAAATTAAAACTACAAAAAGAAAAGTTTTAAAAATTGAAAGAAAATTTTGATAATCTGGTTTTGAAAAAATCGCACCTTTCAGATTGCTTTGAAAAAACTAAGTATAACTTAGATTTCAAAACATCCCAAGTTGAAAACTTAAAATCTGAAAATGAAAACCTAAACTAGAAGTCTCTTCACTTTTGAGTTTGAATGACACTTAGAGGTATGCCCAAGGTGACCCTAAATTAGAAAAACATCTATCTGGATCCAGAAAATTTGGTGATCGATCTGGATTGGGCTATAATAAAAATCTCCTCTCAAATAAGAAGAATACTCCTCCTAATTTCATTAAAAGAGAGTCTTCTAACTCAAAGGGAAAAGTCTGAATCAAATATTTCTAAAACGACTAAAACTTTTCAGCCTTTAAAATCCTAAAAAGAACCATATCAACTATAAAAATCAGAACCGTAATCCTTTAGCTGAGAAAATAGTAGACTTGCTTAAGGAGCTCTTAAAATCTAACTCAGTGGGTAGGACGGTATAACAATTATAATCAAAAGAAAACCAACTATGCTCCTAAACCCAAAACTGTAATGAAATGGGTCCCTAAGGTTGCTTGTTTAGTTGCCCACACAGTATTCAAAGCCACGACCATTCAAAGTGATACCTGGATAGTGGTTGCTCCAGACATATGACAGGTGACAAAAGTCTCTTCATCAGTCTTAAAGACATGACTGATGGTTCAGTCACATTTGGTGATGATAGCAACTGCAAAATTGTTAGTCAAGGTACGATTCAACTCCCTAACCTCCCTCCATTTGAGAATGTTTTATATGTAGAAGGTTTAAAACATAATTTACTAAGCATTTCTCAAATTTGCGATAATAATCACAGTGTAAAATTTTCAAACCAAAAATGTGAAATCTTAAATAAAAATGGTTCCGTAATATTAACTAGTCATAGAACTTCTGAGTACTGATATATAGTTAGTGACTCAATCTCATCTAAGCTATCGTGTTACATGATCCATACCGATGAGACCGAACTATGGCATAAGCACCTAGGACGTACACTACCGCAACTTATATAGATTGAGCAAAAGTGATTTGGTAAGAGGTCTACCCAAAATAAAGAAAGTGGATAAGAAATGTGGCGAGTGCCAGATTGGTAAACAAACCAGGAGTGCTCACAAAAAGATAAACTCCAATGTCACATCTAAACCACTCGAACTCCTTCACATGGATCTCATTGGACCAACTAGAACGGAGAGTCGAGGTTGCAAGAAGTATATTCTGGTCATTGTAGGTGACTTTACCAGGTATACTTGGTTAGTCTTCTTAAGAGAGAAATCTGAAACTCTCGACGAAGTAAAAAATGGTACTTAAACGTATCCAAAATGAAAAAGAGTTACAAGTCACTAAGATCAGTAGTGATCATGGTTCTGAGTTTGAAAATAGCAGTTTTGAGAAATTTTGTAGTGACTGGGAATATCACATGAATATTCTGCTCGCAAAACACCACAACGAAATGGGATAGTAGAAAGGAAAAATAGGGTGCTTTAAGGAATGGCTAATGTAATGTTAAATAGTATGAAGCTTCCTAAAAATCTCTGGGTTGAAGCCGTAAATACTGCTTGTTATATAATTAATCGTGTTTATATTAGAAAATCAAATAATAAAATGGCTTATAAGATGTGGTTTAATAAGAAGCCTTTTGTCAAATACTTTCGGATTTTTGGTAGTAAATGTTATATCTTACGTGACCGAGAACATCTGGGTAAATTTGACACCAAGAGTGATGAAGGGATATTTTTAGGGTATGCTTTGAATAGTCGAGCATATCGGGTACTTAACAAAAGGACCGGTGTAATACAAGAATCTATTAATGTAGTCAGTAATGATCATATGAATATACCTGTCTTAAGTTCAGATGATGATGAAGTTCTTCAAATTGATAAAATAGACTCTTCATCTAATCAAAATAACATTGAACTATGATCAAATAAAGATCATCCTATTGATCAAATCCTTGGAAATCTCCTCACTGGTGTACGCACTCATAAATAATTAGAAGATATGTGTAACTACGTGTGCTTTACATCTCAGATGGAACCGGCTAACATAAGAGAAGCCCTTACTGATGAAAACTGGATTGTAGCTATGCAAGAAGAGCTCAATCAGTTTGTGAGAAATGATGTTTGGTATTTAGTTCCAAGACCAACTATTAAAAATATTATCGGAACAAAATGGATTTTTAAGAATAAGTCGGATGAACTTGGTAACATAATTAGAAACAAGGCTAGGCTGGTTATACAAGGGTATACTCAAATTGAAGGTATTGATTATGATGAAACCTTTGCCCCAATAGCTCGTCTTGAATCAATCAGACTGTTTATATCCATTGCGTGCTTTAAAAAATTCAAAATATATCAAATGGATGTTAAGAGTGCATTTTTAAACGGTGATTTGCATGAAGAAGTATACGTTGAACAACCAAAGGGTTTTGAAGACCCTAAGCATACTAATCATGTTTAATGCCTAGAAAAGACATTCTATGGATTGAAACAGGCTCCCAGGGCATGGTATGAGAAATTAACTAAATTCTTGTTAAGTCATTGAAAAGGCCAAGCTATGTGTTCTAGAGGGGGGTGAATAGGACAATGCTAAATTAAAATTTAACAGCGAAATTCAATCGAAAATAAGATAGCCTTATAAACAGATAAATAAAAGACATTACTTTAAATAAATCAATGAACAAAAATTAAAGCAACCTTAAATAAAGAGCTTGATACTAATGTTGTTCTAAGGACAACCTTTGCACTATAAAAACCAAGGGTTTATGGCAGGACAACCTTACTAGAACAAATTGAATAAAAGACAGTACTTAAATTAACTAAATTTAAAGTATGATAAATTAACTAAATTCTTGTTAAGTCATTGAAAAGGCCAAGCTATATGTCCTAGAGGGGGGGGGGTGAATAGGACGATGCTAAATTAAAATTTAACAACAAAATTCAATTGAAAATAAGATAGCCTTATAAACAGATAAATAAAAGATAGTACTTTAAATAAATCAATGAACAGAAATGTAAAGGAACCTTAAATAAAGAGCTTGATACTAATGTTGTTCTAAGGACAACCTTTGCACCATAAAAACCAAGGGTTTATGGCAGGACAACCTTACTAGAACAAATTGAATATCAAAACTCAAACAGAAAGGAAATAAAGAAAATAGCTAGAAATAAATTCTAAACTATTACAACATTCCCCACTTTACTTAAAATGTAAATATTGCAACATTCACATCCACATATACATTCCGCAAATCTGAATGATTAAAGATATAGAAATTAAGTAAACATCTAAATCATAAAACACACCGATATATAGTGGTTCACCTGTGTGTTCACCAACTGTTAAACAACAGCCACACAGCTTGCTACTCCACTCCGAATATCCTCACACAGGGGATATCAGCATTCACTAAGAAAATAGGTTTCATAGGTTCACCTAAAACCTTTACAATTGTGTCTTTCAAATGGGCTTACACAATTCAAAAACCCCACTTCTGAGTTTTTTCGGCTCTCCTCAGATAACCATTCAAATTGAGATTTTTCTAGCTTAACCTCAAACAAAACCAAAAGATGGAAATTTATAATAAAGTAAAATACCTGGATTTCTCCTTTTGTAGCAGCCAGGAAGAACCAATTGGAGTAGAAGTTCGAATGTAGAAGTTCAATGTCCAATACTCACTTTAAAATGGTTCTAGGTTCTAATTGATTTTAAATTAAACTAGTTAGGCTAGCTAGATTTGATTTTGATTCCAAGAAGAAGGAATACAACAATTCCTCTTTTCAAATCAGATTGGAATATAAAAATAAAATCAAATACACAAGTCAACAAAAGAGAATATAAAATATGCACAAAGTAGCTTAAAATGGACACTAACTTTTCTCAGAGTGATGCCTTGAATTTTCTTGAATTTAGTTATAAATCTCTGAAATTCATGCTCTATTTATAGTTGCAAAAATCACGTCTACGAATGGTTGTGTGGCCAACACGACTGGTCGTAGGTCGAACTGCATTTTGAAAATTTAAGCGCGATCTGATAAAACCGTTTCACGACTGGTCGAAGGTAGTCCACGACTGGTCATGTGCACTCTACGACTGGTCGTGAACCACCCATGACTGGTCGTGGACTAAATTTAGTCGCTGGAGTTTGAGTCAAAGATGTAACACCCTGTACTTTCCAGTACTCGGGTGTTACCTTTTAAACTCACAATTATTAAAAAAAAAAAAAAAAAAAAAAAAAAAAAAAAAAAAAAAAACTTGAGACCCGTCAACCTAATGACTTAACACGCCCAGGGCAGGATTTCCCAAGCAGCATTGAGACCATCTGCCACGACTCTGGAGACTCAGCTTACACTCCACACCAATCAAAAAGGTAAACATGCTTGAATGACTTAAGTCAGATCACTTTTTAAGACAACTTGTGTTGGCATTATTTCAAAAACTCAAACCACGAAAGTCAGCAGATAACCAACAGGGTATCTCTGCGTCGTAGACACGTATTTAGCCGTTGAAAGCAAGTATCAAACTCTCTTGACCGTCAGATCCCGTCATTCGGGCCAAATTCAGCCTTGAAAGGCTTGATACGACCCACCTAGGCCTGGACTCCGCCCTAAAACAAACCAGGACCTTTATGACTAGATCCCAAAATAGTAGATCGGAGCAGATCAAGCATCGAAGTCGTAATGGGCCCCAAAAATTTGGTGCACGTACACCCCAACCGCTGGTACACTAGGTAACCACTTGCGGTCAAACAAAGTTTGACCGAACTCAAATACAAATTCTCATAACGCATCTCCCGCCAACACACTGTTTAAAAATATTTATCTTTGAACTTCTAAGTGGGCCACCATGGTCACTTTCCATACGATCCAAGCCGTCCATTTCACTCACGAGGGTCCCCTAATCAAAATCGTATAAGGGTTTAGACCCACCCATAGGAACAAGTGAGATAAGGGTGGACCGTCCATTCCCTCATCATGAGGCTAGGCAGAAGGTCTGAAACTTCTCTTTTTTTAAGGATGGGGAGGGCGGCGACGTAGCCGCTGTCTCCCGAGGCTGCAATAATACCTACCGTCAGCCTTCTCCCTCTCTGCCTATATAAGGTGAGGCTCAACTCCCTTAAACTCCACACACAGAGAGAAAACTAAGATTGGAAGAAAACAGAGGGAGCTTTTGGTGAGCTTGGAGCGCACTGCCCCAACTCGGTCCGTGAAAACTGGACCGAGCCGAGTCAGTGTGAGGCCATAGCCACACCACTTGAGAGGTAAAAGAGAAGGGAGAGTGTGAGAGAAGGGAGGACGAAGCTGAGGGTGGTGGGAGTGTGCGTATCAACCCAAGTGCGGGTCAGAACCTACTGTGGAAGGTAAAACCTCTCCCTCCATGGTTATTTTTAACAAACACTAAAAATAAACTCATGCTAAGCTCCATCGCACCTCACCACACATGTGCAAAAACACCCATCAACAGAAACTACACGTAGAGCAAAGGACAGACTCTGTTTTGAAGCTAAAAGAAACCTGCATTCAGGCACTATTTTGGGGCCGAAACCGGCCGAGTATGACCCTGTCTCTGGGCCAAACAGTGACGCATAAATGGCCTCAGGAAATAGTTAAGACTGAG
The DNA here is from genome assembly GCA_021015155.1 of Magnolia officinalis. Taxonomy (NCBI): domain Eukaryota; kingdom Viridiplantae; phylum Streptophyta; class Magnoliopsida; order Magnoliales; family Magnoliaceae; genus Magnolia; species Magnolia officinalis. The sequence continues at coordinate 60,770,327 of JAJHSJ010000002.1, forward strand.
TTCTAAGGCAGCCTAAAAATCAGGCCCTGTTGGGCTGCTGCATGCCTAGAAATTGGCTGAGTAACGGCCGATTTTCGGCATGTGAACGACCTTGTTTTGGGATGATCTTTGACGTGAAAAAAATGGTCGCCACCATGCCACCATATGGGTGTCGACATGAGCATGGCCAGACACAAGTCGTGGCTGAGCTACAAAGTAGGGCCAAGAACGGTCTCCTAAACGGTTGAAGCAGGGACTGTTCATGTTGCAAGATGAGGAAGAAACGCTGGTGGGCTTCACCAAATCCAAGTGGGCCCTACACAAACGCAGGTGGGCCGCTCCCAAACTAGGTTACTGCCCTTACCATGGACCCTACACTGACGAGGGGCAGGCCGCATCCTGTATCCGCAGGAGGGCCCCACCTGACAATGGTGGTGGGCACGTAAGTGGACCCCACCTCAGTAATGTGAAACGCCTGGGCCGTCCAACAAGAGTCAGGCCTTGGACGTCGGCTCCTGCACTCTTTCAAAACAAAGAAAAGAAAAAAAATATATATGATAATAATAATAAAAATGCATGCACATGCATCTGTGCGTGGAATTTTCAAAAGAATACATTACAAGATGCCTTAGATGCATGAAGCATGACTGCATCTAGGACCGTCCATTTCAAAACTGTATCTAGAACGTCCATTTTAAAACTGCATCTAGGACCGTCCATCCATTTCAAAACAGAGCTGGACGTTTTCCTCTGTTGTGCCATGGATCTTCATGACTCATCCAGGCCGCCCATCACATGGCCCACCTTGATGCCACGTGTAACCCACGTCAATATAATATTCAGATCTATATCAGGTACATATGAGGTATAACGTTTAGATAGACATGAGACGCATGTAACGTTATATGATATTGCTAGAATATATGTCAGGTGCATATAAGATATGTAGTGCATGTGGCATTAATATGATATGTCAGATGCATCTAATATATGTAGTGCATGTAGCATTCAAATATATGTAGTGCATGTAGCATTAATATGATATGTTAGATGCATGTAATATATGTAGTGCATGTGGCATTCAAATATATGTAGTGCATGTGACATTAATATGATAATTTATATAAATAGAAGTAAAGGTATATGCATGCATGCATGTACGCATGCAAACCTTAATAAGGAACCTCTGGTACATGAGATTCATCAAAACAATGTGAAGTGCATGGATTACATCCTGACCATCCATCATGGCCTCCAACGCTGGGCCTTTTACAACATGTGCACGTGGTGAGCCCATGTGGGACCCACATTAAAATAATATTTAGTACATGAGAAAAACATGAGATGTATAATATTTAAATGCATATCAGATACATGCAATCTATAATATTTAAATATACATTGCATAGCTGTGGGATTGATATAAGATAGTATATGTACTTGATGTACGTGTGATATCCCCATGTGGGACCCACCTGACACTCATGATTGAATCCAGACCGTCTAAGGCCTGGATGTGGCCCACCTTAGTACATTTACTTTTCCAAACCTTCCACCTGTGGACGCCCAACTCTGGATATGATCACCCAGATCCATAGCTTCACTGGCAGGCTGAGTGAAGATACCTCGTTACAACACTTGAGGTCTTGGTGCCAACCTCTAGCTGGGTGGCTAACATAAAATATGTATTAGCAGGGGTGGTGCCAGCGCCATCAGAACCATTCATTGGGTCCGCCCCTGATGGGTCATGAGTGGTCAAGATGCCAAGATATCCTCTGATCATTAGAAATTTCTATGGGCCAAACATGTGGATTCCACCTTGATATACATTTCCACATGTGCAGTGGGTCCCACCATAGTACAAGTATTTCATCTGCACCATTTGTGCCATGAATCCCAACCTAACAAAAATGTTTTATTCACAACGTCCCACTACCGGTATACGTGTTCTTCGTCCACACTGTCCAACCCTCTGGACAGGTAGGGCCCACCTCATAATGTGTTGCACCATCCGTGGGACTTCACTGCGATGCATCTGTTAATCCAAACCGTGGAATACCTGACAACGTAAACTAAAATTTTTAGGAGATTCTTTGGGTGACCCCGGGCCACAAAAAGACTCAGGCCGAGTTCAAGAACACTACCATACAGGTGATGATTCTTCCCCTTGAGCTTTCCATCTTCTCATTAGCTTAAGTTATAGTTTTTATTTGAGTTCATAATTGATATCTCCCTTTATGATCACATGTGTTAGCTGATGGAAGTTGAATTGTTGTATTACATGCTTTATGATTATCCTGTATAATTGCTCATGCTTGTGGATTCATTTTTGTGGATTGCTTATGGAACTTAAACTAGTACATTAGTGGAAAATTCCCACATATGAATGTACACCCATACTTGGGATGTAACTTGAGTAGTTGTGATTATAATGGACCTTCGACTTGGTGGTTATTGAGTGGTGGTCTAGATAGATCATTGATGTGGGCCTACCATCCAAGGTTGTTGTGTCCAATGGTTTTTAAGGATGGTCTTTTATCGCATGGCTTTGATACTCGCCTTATGTGGCTTATTCTGATATCTGATTATGTGGTTTGTTTCGATATCGCCCTATGTGGCTTTTATTTTGGTATTTGCCCTATATGGGTCTGATGTTTTATGTCGTGCAACCATGCGATGGTAAGCCCCATATATTGTAATATGATTGGCCACTAGTTGATGGGTTTCCATTAAACATCCTAAGATGGTAGCCTCATGAGCCGGGGATGGTGGTAATGGGACACTATGCTCGAGCTGTCGGCCTACGCTGGGCTATACGCTCCCCGTAGTGACCTTGAGCTTACCTAAATTGGCTTATTGTAACTGGACTAATAACGGTTTGGCTAATCATGCATCCATAGCATATTGGCGATGACGGGTGGCTAATTCTGGAAGCTGTAGCACACGCCCTAGAGTTGTTGGGGTATCGTTTCGCTAGCTCCCAGACCACCGACTATCGACCCCTGTTCCGACTGGATGATTTTCCCAGGTCGATGATTTGCATGGGCGACGAGCCCAAGTCCGACTGGATGTGCATCCCCAGGTCGATGTGCATTCACGCATCCATGCATTTAAAAAGACTGCATCATGTGTTATTTTGATTGCCTCTTTATTTTATAACTATGCTTACCTAATGCGGCGGTGTGTAATCTTGAGGGGAATTCACACTGAGTTGGCCACTCATCTATCAAATATACAACCGTACAGGTAGTACAGGCGGCTTTAGTGATATGCATGTTCAGACTTGATGAGGAGCAGGGTACGATCACCAGGGATGCATGGCTGTATTTGCCTGGAGGAGCTGCGTAGTCTTGCGGCTTATATTTATATGCTTTCTTCTATTCTTCATGTATTAAATTTTTATAAATCTTGTACTTGTTAAATTCTGAGACATTGGTTTGTATAAGTCATTATGGGCAGCTTCTTGTATATTTGAATAATAATGAAATTATCCTTTATGTCGAATTGTCCACACTACGCTCATTTGCTTACTCTGATGATCATTCGCTTACTCTGATGAAGAAAAAAAAAATGTACACTCGAATTGACCATCCTTTAAGGTTAACACTCGGGTTTTTGGGAAACGAGTCATATACTCGGGTCCTGAAAACTCGGGGCGTTACGGTTGGTATCAGAGCATAGTTTGGACAAACTTGGCCTTGGGAAATGATCTTATACAAACTTTAAATGTCTTAAGTTAGGATGTTGAAAGTAGAAATTTGAACTTAGGTGAATCTCCCTTACACTTAAGGAAATTTGGAGAACGTAGAAACCCAAACTTAGGTCCCTTTAGCAATTATTAGAGTAACCATTTGAACTTCTGTGAATTTTCCCCTGTAGTTAGGAGAAATTTGAGAATATAGGAACCCAAAACTTTAGGTCCCCTAGAAACTTGTTTGGAGGATTGAAGAACTTAGGAATGGAACTTAGATTCCCTTGGAAATCTCATGTTAAGTCATGTGAACTAGAAGTTAAACTTAGGTACTGTGGAAGGACAAATACCCACCATGACGTATTTGAGATCCAACGAGAATATACCTTGGACTTGGCCCTTGATGAACAAATTTTATAAATCTAAAAATTTGAACTTCTTTAAAGATTTTGTAGTTAGAAATCATGTTGTTGTCTCCGGGGAATGAAACAACCTTAGACATTGTAAGAAAATCCCATTACTCACCACATTGTGTACACTAGGTCAATTGTGAATGTTCCCCAAACTTGAAGAATCATAGTAGGGGTTATAGTTGAATTCCCTAATGCATCTCGTTAATTAGAGACAAGAGCTTTCATGAATCTCAACGCTTGAGGTTAATTAGTGACGAAGTTATAGAATTCTGAGTAAATTTTCAACCTGAGACTAAGCATTATAGAACTAGATCTGAAATCCTAGATAAATTACCAAAATTTCAAACTCAGGTTCCATACAGAAATCCTAGTCTTAAAACTTCCAAGTAGTGCATTAGGAGATTAGAGCGCGCAGTAGAAACGTAATGGGCCGCATAGACTTGAGGATATAAGATTACATGATATTTTTTTTAGGAGTCCAGAATAATCGGGATCACGGATTGATGAAACCATATTTAAAACGAAGTTTACATGGTTTGACTCGAATTCTAAGTCCTAGCAAATCTCAATGACTCCAATGCTCTGATCAAGTAAAGGATCGAGATTTAACAGGATTAGGAATGGATACCAAAATCCTCTGTCCTGCGCAGACAGATGATCGAAGTATCGAGCTCGGACCCACTACGACCATCCATTCGTGCTACCTAGAACACAGGAACTAGAAAATCGTATCGTACTTTAGATTTTGGGGACCGTCATTAAAGGATAGAGAGAAAGATCACATATTACTATTAGTTCCCACCTAGATGGAATTGTAATCTTAGTAAATACTATAAGGAAAGAAAAAAAAATTGATGTTGACAAGTGATAGGATAATCTCCTAACTCTCAAAGGATTTTTAACCCTTAGTGGAACGTAAACACCATGGTAGTCCTACTAGACCAAAGACTTAAGGGTTGTGAGGAATTTAGATAAAGCTCATCGAGAGTTCATATGTAGACATAGGATACGACTTTAAGATAATTGAATCACTCATAGTACTAAGAATAGGTACGTATATCAGTAAAAATCGAAGTAGAACTCCATTCATTTTCTTTAAGGGGGGTAGATTGTAAAGACCCTTGTCCTAGTAGAAAGACAAGAACGCTTGCATATATCAATAGACTTAGAGGGAAGAACTAGCAGATGCATACGAACACCTTAAGATAGACTGTTGCTTATAGTTGAAGTACTGAATTTCGGGGGCGAAATTCTCTTTAAGGGGGGTAGTTTGTAACACCCTGTACTTTCCAGTACTCGGGTGTTACCTTTTAAACTCACAATTATTAAAAAAAAAAAAAAAAAAAAAAAAAAAAAAAAAAAAAAAACTTGAGACCCGTCAACCTAATGACTTAACACGCCCAGGGCAGGATTTCCCAAGCAGCATTGAGACCATCTGCCACGACTCTGGAGACTCAGCTTACACTCCACACCAATCAAAAAGGTAAACATGCTTGAATGACTTAAGTCAGATCACTTTTTAAGACAACTTGTGTTGGCATTATTTCAAAAACTCAAACCACGAAAGTCAGCAGATAACCAACAGGGTATCTCTGCGTCGTAGACACGTATTTAGCCGTTGAAAGCAAGTATCAAACTCTCTTGACCGTCAGATCCCGTCATTCGGGCCAAATTCAGCCTTGAAAGGCTTGATACGACCCACCTAGGCCTGGACTCCGCCCTAAAACAAACCAGGACCTTTATGACTAGATCCCAAAATAGTAGATCGGAGCAGATCAAGCATCGAAGTCGTAATGGGCCCCAAAAATTTGGTGCACGTACACCCCAACCGCTGGTACACTAGGTAACCACTTGCGGTCAAACAAAGTTTGACCGAACTCAAATACAAATTCTCATAACGCATCTCCCGCCAACACACTGTTTAAAAATATTTATCTTTGAACTTCTAAGTGGGCCACCATGGTCACTTTCCATACGATCCAAGCCGTCCATTTCACTCACGAGGGTCCCCTAATCAAAATCGTATAAGGGTTTAGACCCACCCATAGGAACAAGTGAGATAAGGGTGGACCGTCCATTCCCTCATCATGAGGCTAGGCAGAAGGTCTGAAACTTCTCTTTTTTTAAGGATGGGGAGGGCGGCGACGTAGCCGCTGTCTCCCGAGGCTGCAATAATACCTACCGTCAGCCTTCTCCCTCTCTGCCTATATAAGGTGAGGCTCAACTCCCTTAAACTCCACACACAGAGAGAAAACTAAGATTGGAAGAAAACAGAGGGAGCTTTTGGTGAGCTTGGAGCGCACTGCCCCAACTCGGTCCGTGAAAACTGGACCGAGCCGAGTCAGTGTGAGGCCATAGCCACACCACTTGAGAGGTAAAAGAGAAGGGAGAGTGTGAGAGAAGGGAGGACGAAGCTGAGGGTGGTGGGAGTGTGCGTATCAACCCAAGTGCGGGTCAGAACCTACTGTGGAAGGTAAAACCTCTCCCTCCATGGTTATTTTTAACAAACACTAAAAATAAACTCATGCTAAGCTCCATCGCACCTCACCACACATGTGCAAAAACACCCATCAACAGAAACTACACGTAGAGCAAAGGACAGACTCTGTTTTGAAGCTAAAAGAAACCTGCATTCAGGTACTATTTTGGGGCCGAAACCGGCCGAGTATGACCCTGTCTCTGGGCCAAACAGTGACGCATAAATGGCCTCAGGAAATAGTTAAGACTGAGTTCTAAGGCAGCCTAAAAATCAGGCCCTGTTGGGCTGCTGCATGCCTAGAAATTGGCTGAGTAACGGCCGATTTTCGGCATGTGAACGACCTTGTTTTGGGATGATCTTTGACGTGAAAAAAAATGGTCGCCACCATGCCACCATATGGGTGTCGACATGAGCATGGCCAGACACAAGTCGTGGCTGAGCTACAAAGTAGGGCCAAGAACGGTCTCCTAAACGGTTGAAGCAGGGACTGTTCATGTTGCAAGATGAGGAAGAAACGCTGGTGGGCTTCACCAAATCCAAGTGGACCCTACACAAACGCAGGTGGGCCGCTCCCAAACTAGGTTACTGCCCTTACCATGGACCCTACAATGACGAGGGGCAGGCCGCATCCTGTATCCGCAGGAGGGCCCCACCTGACAATGGTGGTGGGCACGTAAGTGGACCCCACCTCAGTAATGTGAAATGCCTGGGCCGTCCAACAAGAGTCAGGCCTTGGACGTCGGCTCCTGCACTCTTTCAAAACAAAGAAAAGAAAAAAAATATATATGATAATAATAATAAAAATGCATGCACATGCATCTGTGCGTGGAATTTTCAAAAGAATACATTACAAGATGCCTTAGATGCATGAAGCATGACTGCATCTAGGACCGTCCATTTCAAAACTGTATCTAGAACGTCCATTTTAAAACTGCATCTAGGACCGTCCATCCATTTCAAAACAGAGCTGGACGTTTTCCTCTGTTGTGCCATGGATCTTCATGACTCATCCAGGCCGCCCATCACATGGCCCACCTTGATGCCACGTGTAACCCACGTCAATATAATATTCAGATCTATATCAGGTACATATGAGGTATAACGTTTAGATAGACATGAGACGCATGTAACGTTATATGATATTGCTAGAATATATGTCAGGTGCATATAAGATATGTAGTGCATGTGGCATTAATATGATATGTCAGATGCATCTAATATATGTAGTGCATGTAGCATTCAAATATATGTAGTGCATGTGGCATTAATATGATATGTTAGATGCATGTAATATATGTAGTGCATGTGGCATTCAAATATATGTAGTGCATGTGACATTAATATGATAATTATATATAAATAGAAGTAAAGGTATATGCATGCATGCATGTACGCATGCAAACCTTAATAAGGAACCTCTGGTACATGAGATTCATCAAAACAATGTGAAGTGCATGGATTACATCCTGACCATCCATCATGGCCTCCAACGCTGGGCCTTTTACAACATGTGCACGTGGTGAGCCCATGTGGGACCCACATTAAAATAATATTTAGTACATGAGAAAAACATGAGATGTATAATATTTAAATGCATATCAGATACATGCAATCTATAATATTTAAATATACATTGTATACCTGTGGGATTGATATAAGATAGTATATGTACTTGATGTACGTGTGATATCCCCATGTGGGACCCACCTGACACTCATGATTGAATCCAGACCGTCTAAGGCCTGGATGTGGCCCACCTTAGTACATTTACTTTTCCAAACCTTCCACCTGTGGACGCCCAACTCTGGATATGATCACCCAGATCCATAGCTTCACTGGCAGGCTGAGTGAAGATACCTCGTTACAACACTTGAGGTCTTGGTGCCAACCTCTAGCTGGGTGGCTAACATAAAATATGTATTAGCAGGGGTGGTGCCAGCGCCATCAGAACCATTCATTGGGTCCGCCCCTGATGGGTCATGAGTGGTCAAGATGCCAAGATATCCTCTGATCATTAGAAATTTCTATGGGCCAAACATGTGGATTCCACCTTGATATACATTTCCACATGTGCAGTGGGTCCCACCATAGTACAAGTATTTCATCTGCACCATTTGTGCCATGAATCCCAACCTAACAAAAATGTTTTATTCACAACGTCCCACTACCGGTATACGTGTTCTTCGTCCACACTGTCCAACCCTCTGGACAGGTAGGGCCCACCTCATAATGTGTTGCACCATCCGTGGGACTTCACTGCGATGCATCTGTTAATCCAAACCGTGGAAATACCTGACAACGTAAACTAAATTTTTAGGAGATTCTTTGGGTGACCCCGGGCCACAAAAAGACTCAGGCCGAGTTCAAGAACACTACCATACAGGTGATGATTCTTCCCCTTGAGCTTTCCATCTTCTCATTAGCTTAAGTTATAGTTTTTATTTGAGTTCATAATTGATATCTCCCTTTATGATCACATGTGTTAGCTGATGGAAGTTGAATTGTTGTATTACATGCTTTATGATTATCCTGTATAATTGCTCATGCTTGTGGATTCATTTTTGTGGATTGCTTATGGAACTTAAACTAGTACATTAGTGGAAAATTCCCACATATGAATGTACACCCATACTTGGGATGTAACTTGAGTAGTTGTGATTATAATGGACCTTCGACTTGGTGGTTATTGAGTGGTGGTCTAGATAGATCATTGATGTGGGCCTACCATCCAAGGTTGTTGTGTCCAATGGTTTTTAAGGATGGTCTTTTATCGCATGGCTTTGATACTCGCCTTATGTGGCTTATTCTGATATCTGATTATGTGGTTTGTTTCGATATCGCCCTATGTGGCTTTTATTTTGGTATTTGCCCTATATGGGTCTGATGTTTTATGTCGTGCAACCATGCGATGGTAAGCCCCATATATTGTAATATGATTGGCCACTAGTTGATGGGTTTCCATTAAACATCCTAAGATGGTAGCCTCATGAGCCGGGGATGGTGGTAATGGGACACTATGCTCGAGCTGTCGGCCTACGCTGGGCTATACGCTCCCCGTAGTGACCTTGAGCTTACCTAAATTGGCTTATTGTAACTGGACTAATAACGGTTTGGCTAATCATGCATCCATAGCATATTGGCGATGACGGGTGGCTAATTCTGGAAGCTGTAGCACACGCCCTAGAGTTGTTGGGGTATCGTTTCGCTAGCTCCCAGACCACCGACTATCGACCCCTGTTCCGACTGGATGATTTTCCCAGGTCGATGATTTGCATGGGCGACGAGCCCAAGTCCGACTGGATGTGCATCCCCAGGTCGATGTGCATTCACGCATCCATGCATTTAAAAAGACTGCATCATGTGTTATTTTGATTGCCTCTTTATTTTATAACTATGCTTACCTAATGCGGCGGTGTGTAATCTTGAGGAGAATTCACACTGAGTTGGCCACTCATCTATCAAATATACAACCGTACAGGTAGTACAGGCGGCTTTAGTGATATGCATGTTCAGACTTGATGAGGAGCAGGGTACGATCACCAGGGATGCATGGCTGTATTTGCCTGGAGGAGCTGCGTAGTCTTGCGGCTTATATTTATATGCTTTCTTCTATTCTTCATGTATTAAATTTTTATAAATCTTGTACTTGTTAAATTCTGAGACATTGGTTTGTATAAGTCATTATGGGCAGCTTCTTGTATATTTGAATAATAATGAAATTATCCTTTATGTCGAATTGTCCACACTACGCTCATTTGCTTACTCTGATGATCATTCGCTTACTCTGATGAAGAAAAAAAAAATGTACACTCGAATTTGACCATCCTTTAAGGTTAACACTCGGGTTTTTGGGAAACGAGTCATATACTCGGGTCCTGAAAACTCGGGGCGTTACGGTTGGTATCAGAGCATAGTTTGGACAAACTTGGCCTTGGGAAATGATCTTATACAAACTTTAAATGTCTTAAGTTAGGATGTTGAAAGTAGAAATTTGAACTTAGGTGAATCTCCCTTACACTTAAGGAAATTTGGAGAACGTAGAAACCCAAACTTAGGTCCCTTTAGCAATTATTAGAGTAACCATTTGAACTTCTGTGAATTTTCCCCTGTAGTTAGGAGAAATTTGAGAATATAGGAACCCAAAACTTTAGGTCCCCTAGAAACTTGTTTGGAGGATTGAAGAACTTAGGAATGGAACTTAGATTCCCTTGGAAATCTCATGTTAAGTCATGTGAACTAGAAGTTAAACTTAGGTACTGTGGAAGGACAAATACCCACCATGACGTATTTGAGATCCAACGAGAATATACCTTGGACTTGGCCCTTGATGAACAAATTTTATAAATCTAAAAATTTGAACTTCTTTAAAGATTTTGTAGTTAGAAATCATGTTGTTGTCTCCGGGGAATGAAACAACCTTAGACATTGTAAGAAAATCCCATTACTCACCACATTGTGTACACTAGGTCAATTGTGAATGTTCCCCAAACTTGAAGAATCATAGTAGGGGTTATAGTTGAATTCCCTAATGCATCTCGTTAATTAGAGACAAGAGCTTTCATGAATCTCAACGCTTGAGGTTAATTAGTGACGAAGTTATAGAATTCTGAGTAAATTTTCAACCTGAGACTAAGCATTATAGAACTAGATCTGAAATCCTAGATAAATTACCAAAATTTCAAACTCAGGTTCCATACAGAAATCCTAGTCTTAAAACTTCCAAGTAGTGCATTAGGAGATTAGAGCGCGCAGTAGAAACGTAATGGGCCGCATAGACTTGAGGATATAAGATTACATGATATTTTTTTTAGGAGTCCAGAATAATCGGGATCACGGATTGATGAAACCATATTTAAACGAAGTTTACATGGTTTGACTCGAATTCTAAGTCCTAGCAAATCTCAATGACTCCAATGCTCTGATCAAGTAAAGGATCGAGATTTAACAGGATTAGGAATGGATACCAAAATCCTCTGTCCTGCGCAGACAGATGATCGAAGTATCGAGCTCGGACCCACTACGACCATCCATTCGTGCTACCTAGAACACAGGAACTAGAAAATCGTATCGTACTTTAGATTTTGGGGACCGTCATTAAAGGATAGAGAGAAAGATCACATATTACTATTAGTTCCCACCTAGATGGAATTGTAATCTTAGTAAATACTATAAGGAAAGAAAAAAAAATTGATGTTGACAAGTGATAGGATAATCTCCTAACTCTCAAAGGATTTTTAACCCTTAGTGGAACGTAAACACCATGGTAGTCCTACTAGACCAAAGACTTAAGGGTTGTGAGGAATTTAGATAAAGCTCATCGAGAGTTCATATGTAGACATAGGATACGACTTTAAGATAATTGAATCACTCATAGTACTAAGAATAGGTACGTATATCAGTAAAAATCGAAGTAGAACTCCATTCATTTTCTTTAAGGGGGGTAGATTGTAAAGACCCTTGTCCTAGTAGAAAGACAAGAACGCTTGCATATATCAATAGACTTAGAGGGAAGAACTAGCAGATGCATACGAACACCTTAAGATAGACTGTTGCTTATAGTTGAAGTACTGAATTTCGGGGGCGAAATTCTCTTTAAGGGGGGTAGTTTGTAACACCCTGTACTTTCCAGTACTCGGGTGTTACCTTTTAAACTCACAATTATTAAAAAAAAAAAAAAAAAAAAAAAAAAAAAAAAAAAAAAACTTGAGACCCGTCAACCTAATGACTTAACACGCCCAGGGCAGGATTTCCCAAGCAGCATTGAGACCATCTGCCACGACTCTGGAGACTCAGCTTACACTCCACACCAATCAAAAAGGTAAACATGCTTGAATGACTTAAGTCAGATCACTTTTTAAGACAACTTGTGTTGGCATTATTTCAAAAACTCAAACCACGAAAGTCAGCAGATAACCAACAGGGTATCTCTGCGTCGTAGACACGTATTTAGCCGTTGAAAGCAAGTATCAAACTCTCTTGACCGTCAGATCCCGTCATTCGGGCCAAATTCAGCCTTGAAAGGCTTGATACGACCCACCTAGGCCTGGACTCCGCCCTAAAACAAACCAGGACCTTTATGACTAGATCCCAAAATAGTAGATCGGAGCAGATCAAGCATCGAAGTCGTAATGGGCCCCAAAAATTTGGTGCACGTACACCCCAACCGCTGGTACACTAGGTAACCACTTGCGGTCAAACAAAGTTTGACCGAACTCAAATACAAATTCTCATAACGCATCTCCCGCCAACACACTGTTTAAAAATATTTATCTTTGAACTTCTAAGTGGGCCACCATGGTCACTTTCCATACGATCCAAGCCGTCCATTTCACTCATGAGGGTCCCCTAATCAAAATCGTATAAGGGTTTAGACCCACCCATAGGAACAAGTGAGATAAGGGTGGACCGTCCATTCCCTCATCATGAGGCTAGGCAGAAGGTCTGAAACTTCTCTTTTTTTAAGGATGGGGAGGGCGGCGACGTAGCCGCTGTCTCCCGAGGCTGCAATAATACCTACCGTCAGCCTTCTCCCTCTCTGCCTATATAAGGTGAGGCTCAACTCCCTTAAACTCCACACACAGAGAGAAAACTAAGATTGGAAGAAAACAGAGGGAGCTTTTGGTGAGCTTGGAGCGCACTGCCCCAACTCGGTCCGTGAAAACTGGACCGAGCCGAGTCAGTGTGAGGCCATAGCCACACCACTTGAGAGGTAAAAGAGAAGGGAGAGTGTGAGAGAAGGGAGGACGAAGCTGAGGGTGGTGGGAGTGTGCGTATCAACCCAAGTGCGGGTCAGAACCTACTGTGGAAGGTAAAACCTCTCCCTCCATGGTTATTTTTAACAAACACTAAAAATAAACTCATGCTAAGCTCCATCGCACCTCACCACACATGTGCAAAAACACCCATCAACAGAAACTACACGTAGAGCAAAGGACAGACTCTGTTTTGAAGCTAAAAGAAACCTGCATTCAGGCACTATTTTGGGGCCGAAACCGGCCGAGTATGACCCTGTCTCTGGGCCAAACAGTGACGCATAAATGGCCTCAGGAAATAGTTAAGACTGAGTTCTAAGGCAGCCTAAAAATCAGGCCCTGTTGGGCTGCTGCATGCCTAGAAATTGGCTGAGTAACGGCCGATTTTCGGCATGTGAACGACCTTGTTTTGGGATGATCTTTGACGTGAAAAAAAATGGTCGCCACCATGCCACCATATGGGTGTCGACATGAGCATGGCCAGACACAAGTCGTGGCTGAGCTACAAAGCAGGGCCAAGAACGGTCTCCTAAACGGTTGAAGCAGGGACTGTTCATGTTGCAAGATGAGGAAGAAACGCTGGTGGGCTTCACCAAATCCAAGTGGGCCCTACACAAACGCAGGTGGGCCGCTCCCAAACTAGGTTACTGCCCTTACCATGGACCCTACACTGACGAGGGGCAGGCCGCATCCTGTATCCGCAGGAGGGCCCCACCTGACAATGGTGGTGGGCACGTAAGTGGACCCCACCTCAGTAATGTGAAATGCCTGGGCCGTCCAACAAGAGTCAGGCCTTGGACGTCGGCTCCTGCACTCTTTCAAAACAAAGAAAAGAAAAAAAAATATATGATAATAATAATAAAAATGCATGCACATGCATCTGTGCGTGGAATTTTCAAAAGAATACATTACAAGATGCCTTAGATGCATGAAGCATGACTGCATCTAGGACCGTCCATTTCAAAACTGTATCTAGAACGTCCATTTTAAAACTGCATCTAGGACCGTCCATCCATTTCAAAACAGAGCTGGACGTTTTCCTCTGTTGTGCCATGGATCTTCATGACTCATCCAGGCCGCCCATCACATGGCCCACCTTGATGCCACGTGTAACCCACGTCAATATAATATTCAGATCTATATCAGGTACATATGAGGTATAACGTTTAGATAGACATGAGATGCATGTAACGTTATATGATATTGCTAGAATATATGTCAGGTGCATATAAGATATGTAGTGCATGTGGCATTAATATGATATGTCAGATGCATCTAATATATGTAGTGCATGTAGCATTCAAATATATGTAGTGCATGTGGCATTAATATGATATGTTAGATGCATGTAATATATGTAGTGCATGTGGCATTCAAATATATGTAGTGCATGTGACATTAATATGATAATTATATATAAATAGAAGTAAAGGTATATGCATGCATGCATGTACGCATGCAAACCTTAATAAGGAACCTCTGGTACATGAGATTCATCAAAACAATGTGAAGTGCATGGATTACATCCTGACCATCCATCATGGCCTCCAACGCTGGGCCTTTTACAACATGTGCACGTGGTGAGCCCATGTGGGACCCACATTAAAATAATATTTAGTACATGAGAAAACATGAGATGTATAATATTTAAATGCATATCAGATACATGCAATCTATAATATTTAAATATACATTGCATACCTGTGGGATTGATATAAGATAGTATATGTACTTGATGTACGTGTGATATCCCCATGTGGGACCCACCTGACACTCATGATTGAATCCAGACCGTCTAAGGCCTGGATGTGGCCCACCTTAGTACATTTACTTTTCCAAACCTTCCACCTGTGGACGCCCAACTCTGGATATGATCACCCAGATCCATAGCTTCACTGGCAGGCTGAGTGAAGATACCTCGTTACAACACTTGAGGTCTTGGTGCCAACCTCTAGCTGGGTGGCTAACATAAAATATGTATTAGCAGGGGTGGTGCCAGCGCCATCAGAACCATTCATTGGGTCCGCCCCTGATGGGTCATGAGTGGTCAAGATGCCAAGATATCCTCTGATCATTAGAAATTTCTATGGGCCAAACATGTGGATTCCACCTTGATATACATTTCCACATGTGCAGTGGGTCCCACCATAGTACAAGTATTTCATCTGCACCATTTGTGCCATGAATCCCAACCTAACAAAAATGTTTTATTCACAACGTCCCACTACCGGTATACGTGTTCTTCGTCCACACTGTCCAACCCTCTGGACAGGTAGGGCCCACCTCATAATGTGTTGCACCATCCGTGGGACTTCACTGCGATGCATCTGTTAATCCAAACCGTGGAAATACCTGACAACGTAAACTAAAATTTTTAGGAGATTCTTTGGGTGACCCCGGGCCACAAAAAGACTCAGGCCGAGTTCAAGAACACTACCATACAGGTGATGATTCTTCCCCTTGAGCTTTCCATCTTCTCATTAGCTTAAGTTATAGTTTTTATTTGAGTTCATAATTGATATCTCCCTTTATGATCACATGTGTTAGCTGATGGAAGTTGAATTGTTGTATTACATGCTTTATGATTATCCTGTATAATTGCTCATGCTTGTGGATTCATTTTTGTGGATTGCTTATGGAACTTAAACTAGTACATTAGTGGAAAATTCCCACATATGAATGTACACCCATACTTGGGATGTAACTTGAGTAGTTGTGATTATAATGGACCTTCGACTTGGTGGTTATTGAGTGGTGGTCTAGATAGATCATTGATGTGGGCCTACCATCCAAGGTTGTTGTGTCCAATGGTTTTTAAGGATGGTCTTTTATCGCATGGCTTTGATACTCGCCTTATGTGGCTTATTCTGATATCTGATTATGTGGTTTGTTTCGATATCGCCCTATGTGGCTTTTATTTTGGTATTTGCCCTATATGGGTCTGATGTTTTATGTCGTGCAACCATGCGATGGTAAGCCCCATATATTGTAATATGATTGGCCACTAGTTGATGGGTTTCCATTAAACATCCTAAGATGGTAGCCTCATGAGCCGGGGATGGTGGTAATGGGACACTATGCTCGAGCTGTCGGCCTACGCTGGGCTATACGCTCCCCGTAGTGACCTTGAGCTTACCTAAATTGGCTTATTGTAACTGGACTAATAACGGTTTGGCTAATCATGCATCCATAGCATATTGGCGATGACGGGTGGCTAATTCTGGAAGCTGTAGCACACGCCCTAGAGTTGTTGGGGTATCGTTTCGCTAGCTCCCAGACCACCGACTATCGACCCCTGTTCCGACTGGATGATTTTCCCAGGTCGATGATTTGCATGGGCGACGAGCCCAAGTCCGACTGGATGTGCATCCCCAGGTCGATGTGCATTCACGCATCCATGCATTTAAAAAGACTGCATCATGTGTTATTTTGATTGCCTCTTTATTTTATAACTATGCTTACCTAATGCGGCGGTGTGTAATCTTGAGGGGAATTCACACTGAGTTGGCCACTCATCTATCAAATATACAACCGTACAGGTAGTACAGGCGGCTTTAGTGATATGCATGTTCAGACTTGATGAGGAGCAGGGTACGATCACCAGGGATGCATGGCTGTATTTGCCTGGAGGAGCTGCGTAGTCTTGCGGCTTATATTTATATGCTTTCTTCTATTCTTCATGTATTAAATTTTTATAAATCTTGTACTTGTTAAATTCTGAGACATTGGTTTGTATAAGTCATTATGGGCAGCTTCTTGTATATTTGAATAATAATGAAATTATCCTTTATGTCGAATTGTCCACACTACGCTCATTTGCTTACTCTGATGATCATTCGCTTACTCTGATGAAGAAAAAAAAAATGTACACTCGAATTTGACCATCCTTTAAGGTTAACACTCGGGTTTTTGGGAAACGAGTCATATACTCGGGTCCTGAAAACTCGGGGCGTTACAAAAGATCTAGGACTGGTCGAAGGTCGAGTCATGACCATTCCTATGACTGGTTGAACAGTCTCCAGGACTGGTTGTAGAATAACCAAAAAATTCCAAAAAATTGAAACAACTTAGGACTGGTCTTGGAATTTCTTGGACTGGTCGAACCAATGCTAGGACTAGTCGAACAAGGTCCAGGACTAGTCTTAGAACAGACCAAATTCATGTAAAAAGATTCATCTTGAATTATATATACAAAATGACCTACCCTAAGGTCAAACTAAGGTTTATCATACTTGAGACATGAAGTATGAACATTGAAACTTCATTCTATCAGATGATGGTTAACCTTTAAACTTTATGAATCTTGAGATCTCTACTTGATGTAGCTTGATCTTGATATCTTCTACAGCTGGAAATTAAACTTCATCTTGAGTTGCACTTGAGTCTTGAAATGCACTTGAGTCTTAAACAAACACTTTTCTTATCGATGTAGCTCATAGCATTGATGCTTACAGAAGAGGACAAAATACATGACCTTGCATTTCTTGAAGTCGATTACCGTACTTGACTTGAAGCATTGTGATGTCGTGTCTTGAAACATATATATATCAACATACAAACACAAGACACAGATAGAGGTTTTGGCACAACAAAATTTGACAACCAAAGGAGCATGAGACCATAGCACTTACAATCTTTCCCTTTGTCAAATTTGTGACAAAACACACTCCAATAATCCAATAAAATAAGAGAAGCACAACATGCACAATAATGAATCATGCACCGGTTGTATAAGAGAACCAGTTACGACCTGGTTTAAAGAATCATGAACCAGTTGTCATTAAGTAGCACAAAAACTAGCACAAACTCATTATTTATATACTCCCCCTGAGTAGCACACATATATAAAAAATAATGCTAATTCTACCATTATCTCCATTACCATTCCAAACAAACATCATGAGAAATCTTCTCCTCCTTTTTGTCACAATATGACAAAGGAAGTAAACAAATGGAACAAAAGAATAATCAGGAAAGTAATATATTGATGAACAAGTCAAAATATAAGCAAAAGTCCACATACCATTAACCAGTTTAACCAAAAGTCAGTCAATCAAACAGAGTTAAAATCAATGTCAACAGACCAACAAAAGTAAAATAGTATTAGAATTAATACAGACCAAAAGAGAAAATCAATCAATCAGATCCATAAGAGGGAGTAGGATTAGATGGATCAATTTTATGTAAACCCTTAGTAACGCGCCGCATATACTTACACATATAAGCAAATTGAGATGTTTGGGTTACACATATTCAGCCACTTGTTCCTCAAGAGAACGCAACCTATTATCAAAGCCAGAAGGCTGATAGTCCGGATCATTTCCAGAATCTGAACCAATTTCATCAAAAATATCATCAATATCAACATCGTCAGGAGGAAGATTCCAAGCAACTGCCTCATTTCTTGCTTCAGCACCACTACCACCAACATCCACTTGGCCAGAAACCAATTCCAACTTCATCTTGTTAATATTTGTATTGTTAAAAATAAGATGATGGATAGGAGTCTCTCCAACAGGCATAGCCATGAACATGTGAGTGGCTAAAACAGTCATAAGGTAGGCAAATGGAATATCACTATGACCGGGATGGAGACGAAACTGAATAATGAAATGACAAATTAAAGAGGGCAGACATATTTTATAACCGGAGATAACAGAATGCAAAACACGAACCATAAAGGCAGTCAATTCTGTTTTATTTCCAAAATGAGGATACACATTTGAAATGAAAATTCGGTGAAGAACTTTGTATCTGGGTAACAAGTATTTTTAGGGGATCGCATTCCCTTTATGAGTCCATTGCACATTCAAATTACATAAGTCTCTAGTGAGCATGTGTTTTTCTGATTCAGAGGATTTTTCAGTCAAACAATGAATTGGAATACCCTCATCATTGATAGGAATGTCCATTAGTGCCGAAATTAGATGGCGGTCAACTTCAAATGGACCTCTCTAATAGCAATTTTAAGCGTTAAATTCTCAGATGAAAAATCAGAAATGCAAGCATACATGGATTTAGCAATAGACTGGTATGCTGGCCCACCCCAAAATAAGATGTTATCCCATCCTACAGCTTGGAGAATAGGAAGAATACCAAAAGGAGCAATGTGTTCAATACAAACAGACCGTTCAACAATGACTTTGCGCATACGCAAATCTCGTACATCAGAGGGATCATCCTCAGGTGAATGAAGATAACGCTTAGAGATAAGAGCTGGTCTAGAAGAAGATGGACCACGGGAAGTTTTCTTTTTCCCTCTAGCATCCATTATCAGTATGAAAAACAAAGGATCAAGTAGATACAAAAGATGTGAAAAAGGGGTTTTGCTAGATCAGATTTTTCAAGAAAAAGCCCCAAAATTGCAATGAATCTCAAAATAGATTACTCCAAGAGTGAAAATGAAGTAATAAGAACTAGAATCTATAAGAGAGACACAAATGATACACTAACCTTGAAGATCTAGGAAGGTGGGTACGACTAGTCGTGCCTCGGCTCGTTGGAGAGAAAAAAGGAAATGAAAAAGATGAGATTTCCTCCAAATTTAAAAGGTTCCAACGCGATACACGACTGGTCGAGGACCGTTCTCGATCGGTCGTACCATGACTGGTCGAGCACCTCCTCGACTGGTCGTGTACCTATAAAAATAGGTGTTTTGACAAGGAAACAAAGTATTTAGTTTGGGGGAAATATCTTATTCAGTCATAACAATGGAAAAGTATAAAGACAATCATCACACTTTATTAATTCTGAATTCATTTACATCCACAAATATCCCTTGATTCTAAGATAGATTACAAAGAATTCACTATGAATTCAGCTATCATAGTTAAATGTAAATTTCGGCAGCATAACGGCAATGATCCCAATCATCCCCTAAGACTTAGGAGGAATTGATGAATCGACCAATAGTCTTCAAGAAAAATAGAGATTCTGGCAGCATTCTACGCCATTTCGGTCATCTCCTGAGACTTAGGAGAAATACGCCTTTCTGTCGGTGATTCTTCATTCTCTCCTGAATAAGAAGACCATGAAGATTTGAAGACTTCGGCCATTTCGGCAGCATGATAGCCCATTGCTGTTATAGACTGCAGGGCAGTCGATTTGCGCGGGACCGCGCAAACCATATAGTTTGCACGGGTCTGTATGAGCCCAATGCTCATTTGCGCGGATCCGCGTAATCTGCCGGAGCCCAATACTCCTCACCTTCGATCTTCTCCTTTACTCTTCTTTCACCCTGAAATCCTCGAACCCCTTTTTAGAGAAAGAGCGGGGTATTTATAGACATTTTCACAGGCGTAAAACTCCGATTTGGGCGATGTGGGACAAAATAACACATAATCATTTTATACCACCGTCATACACTTTGCGCGGATACACTCAAACGACATGCTTTGCGCGATCTAGCGATCCCGCGCAATCTGTTTACTTTGTGCGATCCCGCACAAAGTTTTCTCAGAACTGATTCTTTGTTCCTTTTTCCTTGATCTTTCCTTGCTTCAATTCTTTGCTTTATTTTATGCCTCAACAGATGCCCCCTTGATCCATTCTTTACTTTTTCAGAAAATCAAAGAAAAGGATCAAATCAACCTTTTCTACAGGGTTTGCGCGATCCCGCGCAAAGCTGGGTCGGGTACCGTGCTCGGCCACAAATCCTATAAATAGTCCAATCACTTTGAATTTCTGCACAAACCATTTGTGCTCTGGCGAAACTTTGCTCCTGCGATTCTCTTCCGTGCAAACTATATACTTTGCGCGACCCCGCGCAAACCCTTGCAGTTTGCGCGAGTTCCTTCAAAGTCCAAACCGTTCCGCGCAATCCAAATACTTTGTGCGGACCCGCGCAAAGTGTTCCACACTTAGCCGATTTTCTCCTTTCGACCTTTTCCAGCACTTAGCCATTTTTCATCTTCTTTAATGGCCCGTATAGAGACAGCCCGTCCTGTGACTCCTTCTGATCAACCTTCTTCTGATCAACCACCTGCCAAGCGAATAAAGACTACCACCAGAACTCCTTCCTATTTCAAAGAGCCTGTTCTTCCCACTTTTGACTTCTCCGACCGCATCAAATCTCTTCCATCTCCTATTCATAGATCCATATCCTTAGGAGATATCAAATGTCCGCCGAAGCACGGTAGAGAGTACGATTGGGACGAGTGGTTAAAGACTACGGCTCATATTCGTACTGATAGTGAGAAACCCCCTCTTCTTGAAGACACTCCTCCTGCCTCTCGTTCGAAAAAAACTCGCTGAAATAAGGCGAAAGAGTTTGCCGAGAAGATTAAGGAACACAAGAAGAAGAGACTTAAAAATTCGTGGGATTCAGTACAGGTTGTTGAAGGCGTCATGAAGTTCGACAACCCTCATGCAGAAGGCATGACAATAATTCCCATCAATGTCTATCGCCATCAGTCCATGCTTGACTGTGAACCCAAGGATTGCGTTCATGGCGAAAGATTGATGTATACTGAATCATGGGCCACAAGAGAACCCCGGATCCTTGAAGGAGTCATTCAAACTCAGAAGTCGCGATAAAGGATAGGAGAAATTCATCCCATGATCTTCTTAGCTCATTTCCATAGCCCTCACGACCTCTTTCCTTCACATTTTTATGAGACAGTCCGGCAACGTTTCCGAGATCGGGAACCACTCTGGGGACAAGCAGAATTTCGCATTAGAGACCTGTTAACTGCTCGACGTTATTATTCTGATTGGGCAGAAGCCATTTTACTGAAGCATGCGAACACACTTGCAAAAATCGGCCTTTATGATGCTATAGAAGTGACTTCTAAATACTTCTGTAGGGAACCTACTGTACTGAAAGGTTTCCTTGAGTACTGGTCGCCCACAACCAACTCCTTCCACTTGCCCTATGGTGAAATGAGCATAACACTTTGGAACCTTCACCGCATAGCCAGTCTTCCGATAACAGGTAAATTCTACGATGAATTTATTCCAACCAATAGGGAACTGGCCTTTGTATCCTCTCCTGATCGCAAACCTTCGATCTCTGAAACTACTATCGAACTGTTCAAGGAGATGAGTAAATTTCCCAGCTTTCACAAGATCCCCCCTTTGCAGTGGCTGGCACATTTTTCCAGAGGCCTCAGGTATTTATCAGTCTGATAATCAACTTTTTCCTTATACTCTTATTATCTAGAGATTTCTGCATCTCTCTCTTACATTTATATGTTTATATATATTTTTTGAAGATTTCGTGATTGCCACTCCAAAGAACTAATAAAGCTCCGAGACATGATGAAAGGAAGACCAGAATATAGCTCTTTCGGAGAACTTGCAGCTTTCTTGGCCTATTGGCTAAGCTTAGTCGTACTGCCCAGCTCTAAATGGGCAGATGTTGTTCGTCCCACCGTCTTTGCTGTAGCTGGTGCTTTGGCAGAAGGCCATAAATACTCCCTTGCTCCCCCAGTATTATGCTCTATTTATAAAGCCCTTGGAGAGGTAGCTACCAACGTGAAGGATCTCATTCTTGGAGCCTCGTCTGCACATACCCCTTGGCATTATATCACAGGGTGGTTAGGGGTCTTCTTTCCTTGGACTTTCGAAGCCCCAGAGCAAGCATATGTTCATCCTTCCCATCTTCCGCTCTGGTTCTTCCAACAAAGAGCGATGGCCAAGAGAGCGTATGACTGGGTTGCCAATAAAATTCGGGATGATGACCAAATAAACTTCTTTTAATTCCGCCTTTATCGTCATACCGAAGATACAGACATGGTGGACCAAGAAACACTTACTGCAGCGGAAAGAGCTTTCTTCTTTTCCATTCGTTCTTGCAGCTTACCCCTTCGGGAAGGGACAGAATTTTGGAGAGAACCTTACAACCCCAGTCGTTTCGCTCGTCAATTCGGTTACGACCAAACTGTACCACAAGACTGTGGGCTAGTTACTCGGAAGATGCATTGTTATGAAACAGGTCCTCTCAACTGGGCCATGATATGGAAACAACTACTGAATAGTTGCGTTGGATCTTCCTTCATAATTCCAGGCTGTAATCGCATAGTCCGTACATCATATGGCTGGATGCGATGGTGGGATCATCAGTCATACTTGGTCACTAAGTGCTTGCCAGTAGATTCCTCCATTTTTCTACATCCGCCTAGGCCGAAAGGCAGAAATCTAGAGAGTGGAATTGGCTATATCCCGGAAAAGAGTCAAGCGTCTCATCATGGAGAAATTTATAAGAAGATATCGTTAGAAGACCCTATCTGTGAAATAAAGCCTATTAACACTTTGGATGCCTGGTTTGTTCATGGAATTTTGAGAGAATTTGAACAATCTCGCCGAGACTTTACAGATCAGGCTACAGACGATGTTGAAGGTGCATCTTCCCCAGTTCCTGCAGAGACTGCCGCGGCTCAAGAGGGACCAGTTAATGATACTTCTTTACCCCCTCCACAACCTCTTTGTCCTAGCCCATCTTTCCCGATGACTAGATCGAGAAAGCGTTTACAAACATCATCTCCTATTCTTTCAGAGAGGACCAGACAAGCATCCGCCTCCCCTACAGTCAAAGAGTCCGCACCAGAGAGCAGCCGGGCTGCTTCTTGTAAAGGAAAGCAAGTTGTCGTTGAAGAAGTTGATGAAGAAATTCTGGGAGATGAGAGTTCAGCTTCATCATCAGAGACTACTTCCTATTCGCAGTATGAAGACGATGAGGACAGTGAAAGCAGTGAGGATAAAGATAACGATTTCGAAGAAGGCGAAGTCAATGTTGGCAGAGAAGAGGAGGAAATTACGGAAGGGGTTGAACCGAAACCTTTTCCTGTAACCTCTAAAGTTCTTCCCGGCATTAATATTCCTGCTAAATCTCCTGCAGCTGAGGAAGATGAGGAAGAACATTTAGATTATGGCGAATACGGATATTCACCAGGTAAAGGAGATTTAACTTTTATATGCTTATATTTATCTACATATTTAACAACAATTATTTATTTAGAATTATTGTGTCTCCCTTTTTAGGTGCTCAAGTCACTAAGATAGGCCCGATTTCTTCAGTGAATCCTCCTGCAGGAACTTCACCGAGAGCTCCTGTAATTCCATTGGTGGTACAGAAAGTGGTAGCTCATGAAATTATATTTCCAACAGAGACCACTGACTTGCCAACACCAGCTACTAGAGATTCTAGTACGAAAGCTAGAGCACCATCTTTTGCTGATATGGTGGGACTCAGTCCTTCCGCAACTCGGGGAATTTCTCCTTCTGTTGATCGTATTCCAGCAACAGGTATATACATGCACTAGTTATTTTACTTAGAACCGCATATTTCATAATACATCCGAATGCCTTTCTTCTTTCCCTATAGGAACTCCTTCTTGCAGCGGTGCGGCCAGTTCCGATTCTGTAGCCACTACATCTGAACTATCGTCTTTTGCAAAAGTCCCTGTTCACAAGATGCTTATGGTGAAACACTCTTTGTTGATGATAGCCCATATCTTCAGAAACCCTGATCAATGGTTGGACTTGGATGTTGCTATGGAAATTTTGGAGAGCTCTGCCAAGATGGCTAGAATTAACATATCTCCTTTGCGCGATTCGCTCCTTAAATTTCGCGATTCAGTAATCTCATTGGCGTTGGTAGAAAATGCTATGATTGCCCCTGAGATTTTAGAATACAGGAAGCAGCTGGCTGCATCTCAAGAACAAGCCTCTCTGACGGATTCATCTATCTCCAAACTTGATCAAGAACATCTGATTCTTCAAGATTAGTTAAAGATTCATATTGATGAGAGGGCGACCACCCGAGATCGTATCGCAGCCCTGAAAGAGGAAATCTTTCAACTGGAGAGGAAGAATCATGAGCAAGACTTAGTCATTCATGATGTTGAAGAAAGGATGCGGGTGAATATTCAATCCCTTGATATAGAAAAATCTGCACGACTCCAAGGTAGAAAAATGATCGCTTCTTTGGAGAGCAAGCTAGCCAGTGTTCCCGATCAAGCGAGACTTATTCTTGAAGAAAAATCCAAGCATGATGCAGCTCAGGCACAATTAAAAGAGGATTTGCGCAAATATATAGAGGCAGTAGGGGTTACTGAAGATCTTTAAACATGTGATTTTTGAACATGTAATCTTTGTTTTCATGCTTTTGGATGGGTAATTTATTTGACTTAACATATGCTTTCATGATAGCATTTTGAGATATTTACAATGGCATTTCCCATATTGCATATTGATGACATTTATGCTAACATTTATCACATCATATTGTGGAAACCCTTTTCATATAGTAATTTCATCATATCCTTAATTATAATTTTCAAGCCTTTTATGTTTTGTTAGTGTGGGATTCTCTATGTGGGTATTAAATTGGCGGTGCTAAGTTTCAATTTAATTAGCCACATACAGTTTAAGCTCATGAGTAATGGAGCGCGCGCACACACACAGTTTACGCTCTTGAGTAGTGGAGCACTTATTGGTCTTATGTGATGGTCTCTGTAACTCTCTAGAGTTCTCTTGGACTTTTCACTGCCTTGAGCTCACAGACACGGTCCATCAGAGGGGCCCATTGACGCTACCGAGCTGTGAACTGTTGGTTTTACGCACAGGGTTGGCCACGGTAACTCTCTAGAGTTCGCAGGGCTTGCAAGGCTACCTTTGGGCATCAAATCTAGGGTCGTCAGTCCATCAATGAGTAGGTTTAAGCCATTCCTCATGAGTTACTACTGAAATCAAACCCTAGATTTGGAGGGTCTTATGCATGGTTGGCCTAAAGCTCGCACTGCGGCCCCTGTTTTCTTCGTCTGCAAGGTCGAGCCCATTCACGGGAGGGCATTTTCATCCGTTCCCCGTGGCGCTGCCGGAAGCTATACAGACAGCATGGGAGTTACGGTGACTAGTATTTGCGGATTTATGGCCTCTTAGGCTTTAAATCCTTGAATTCGTCAGCTGCCCGCATGGGTGCGCACGATGGTCTTCGCGGGCTTTTTAGGGCCACTGACTCCTCGCCGCTGCCCGAATGGCGATCTTCATAGGTCTTACATATAGTTGGCCGGCTCTTTTAGAGCTTGATCCTTTGAGAACGTGATCTTGATCTTCTTCTTCTTTTTTTTTTTTTTTTTTTTTTTTTTGCTCTTTTTAGATTTGGCTTGGCTATACTGCCTCTTTGACTGAGATTGATATGTCCTTGCTTTTGCTAGTATCTTTAAGAAGATCCGTGCCTTGTAGGGCAATAATAATTATGATCATTGTCATTGCCAATATAGTAGATGCTTCTGACTGAGATAATATCTTCAAGAAGATCCGTGCCTTGTAAGGCAATATATCAATCTTGTCAATATCTTCAAGAGAATCTTCAAGATGATATTGACTTTGTCAGACTTATTTGGTGATGATGATGATCATATATATTTTCTAAATGCTTGCTAACATAGTTGACATGCTCGTGAATTTCTTCTTCATAGCTTCTTTTGTTGACATATAGACATGATCTTATTCATCCTTGCCCCCTTTTGATACAGAATCATTATACCGATAATATTCTGGGTCAAAATCAGCATGTCTATCTTCAGGGGTAGTATCTTTTGATGAAGCGGGCATTGACAGGTATACTGATACCCTGTCCCTCTTGATTTGGGATTCTATATGCCCCATGGAGTATACTTCTTTTACCACATACAGACCGTCCCATTTGGGCTCGAACTTGCCCCCTGTCCGGCGGGTGACCACTATAGGTCTTTTCAGCATTAACACCATATCTCCTTTTTTGAAAGAGCGATATTTAACTTGCTTATCAAAGGCAGCCGATATCCTTGCCTGATATGATTGCAACCGCTGCTGAGCTGCAAGACGTTTCTCATCGAGGAGATCTAATTCTTTCAGCCTTATTTTTGCATTTTCATCATCTGTTATAGTGTAACATCCCAGATTTTTGCCAACCTGGGATTAGACGTCCTTAGGCATTGGGTCGATCCTAAGACCTTACCAACTTGTCAAAACTAAATCCCACAGTCAAAAATCGCTCCTTAACCCATTTCCTTCACAAATCCCACCCTTCACTACCTTGTGCTTTCAATTTTTCAAAGCACTTTCGCCCTAGACACTATCTTAAACTAGCTAAGTAGTAAAACTTGGATCACTTTATATACAAACTACAAAGGCCTAAGTACCATCTCAACCAGAAAACAATTAGGATTAAATCCTTTAGAAATTTAACAAAGTTAACTAAGTGCAAACTCGATTAGCCATGAAATCCGTTGGGATCGCTTTAAATACGATCTGCAAGACCCAAAACTTGTAAAACATGTGACTCTAGGTTACCCTAAAGTTTAGAACCGAACTCATTTCCCGTCTGCTCTCGGGAATGAAACGAAACTTCGTATTAGGTTTAGATCGCACATCGGGAGTCCGATTAACTCGAAGCTAAGGAACTAGGACCGCCCCACTGGGCTTGACAATCATCTCAAAAATCAGCTCCGACCGATGTCCCACGGTCATTTATTTCGATCCGGAGCGAGGGAGTGTGAAAAACACTATTCCCTTTCCAAAATAAATATCTGGAATAGTGATCTGGCACCATTCGCTTGTGCATCAGTATTAAGCAACCTGACCGTCAGAATCAGACCAAATTACACCCTCGGATCAGGAAAAATTTCAGGAACATTTACATGTACTTGGAATTTCGAATCGTGGCCCACTGACCGTTGAACTGAAAGTGGTCCGCCACGTGCGATCTGGGAATCCGATCGAGTCGAAAACGTGATCCCTCATAGATCCATGTGTGGTGAGCTTAAGTCTGACGTTTGGCTCAAAGAGGGCCACCAGAACACCTCTTTTGAGCTGGAAAAGTGGCGAATATCCTATATTAGCAGTAACCCTTGAACAGGAGTCTATTTCGGTGAAGTTTTAGGCTATATAAGGACCTTAAACCCTCTCCCATTCCAGCCATACGAATTTGGATTTGAGAGAGGGAAAAGAGAGAGAAAGTGAGGGAGAAGTGGGAGAAACTCCCTGCCGTCGTTCCCTGCCACCACACGGGCTGCACCATCTCGTTCTCATCGCTTTTCCGGCGATTCCAGCCCCGTTTCTAGGTAAGAAACCCTAACCCTAACCTGTTTTGGGGTTTAGACTGTTGTAGGTTGTGAAATAGCTAACCTATTTCGTTCTCTAGGTTGCCAAACTGCCGAATACGGAAGCTTAGCAAACCTATCGTCTCCGTTACGATTCTACGACCAAAGGTGAGGACTTTAAGCGTATAAGTTACGTTTTTCAACGCTTTCAATGTCAGATAATGATAGATTCATGATCTGCATGCAAATGCACATGTACAAAGTGCTTTCCGTTTCCTGTTTCGATTAGCGATAAAGAATATGGATTTTCACATACTCTAGATATACGTAGAAATACCGTATACGTATTTTTCTTGGGAAAATGTTTGACATGTTTATTTAATGTTTGATTATATCATGTGTGGATAAAATGCTAGTTTGGCGAAAGGGATCGCAAAAATACATGTTCATGTGTAAATGTCATGTATGTTGAAATTGCGCATTCTAGAAATTCCGCATACGTGCGGATTTTGGAAATGTAATTGTCATGATTAATTGTTGTATGAATACGGTATACGCGGATAAAATAACCGCTTGGCGAAAGAGTTCGCCCTAACACATGTTTGCTAACATAAACTATGTATGTTGGAATAGTGTATTCCAAGTGTTTGTGGAAATGGCTGAATGAGTATAGAATTCTCATTCGTGCTCGCCATGACTAATTGTCATGGATATATGATTGTTGTAATGGCGATATCCCTTTGACGAAAGGATTTGCCCTAAATCACGCCACGGCCATTATACCCTATATATGCTAAAATGTGTGGCCCAAGTGTTTGTGGAAATGACTGAATGGATATGGAACTTGGATTCCTACTTGCCATGACTATCCGTCGTGGGTGTACGCGTGTTATGATTGGGGCAACTCCCTAGCGAAAGGATTTGGCCTAATGCCTATGTGATCGACATATGTCATGTATGTTGATGTATGTTTGTTTAAGTGTTTCTTGAAATGTCTGAATGTGTAGTAGTTGGCAAATTGTAATATATAAGGGTGTTGAGATATGATTCTCAACCTCTTTTCACTATGTGTATGATCTCCTTTAATAGTTGTGTGATTAGGATTTGAACATGTACAAACTCATGCTTGTGTTGTGCTTCATAACATGCTCAACTGTTTTATGATTTTAACTATGTAATGCATATGTTTGAATTTATATTTATGTTGTATGATCCGTCATGGGTGATGGGGGAGCGGAGCAACGAGTGCGTGCAACAGCCCTGGCAGCCCTAAACGGATAATACCAGACTGATTGTATGATTTGAATCCTGATCCATTACTGCTTTATATCTCTGTAATTGATTGTGTTTGGGGCTATGATTATAGTCCAGGCAATCGGTAACGAGATTGAACTCGTGGCTGAGATTCATTTGCCACGTGGGATGTGTTCGACGAACTCGAGTCGTGCGTTGCCTGTCGGCAGTGGCTAGGCCACACGAAGTTGTTTATGCACTTCATGTCGTGCAGCTCAACGGGCGATCGCGCTAGTCGAGCTCATCAAGTAACCCGATCTGCCTTATGCATGTTCACCCTGTTTGGTCGCCACTGGTTGAACCTAGGGTACCAAACTTACCAGTGGTGATTCCCGTTTAACCATGGTACCTAGATCCGCTAAGACGCATGAGCCGGGCATGGTGGTATGGGACACCGTGGTCGAGCTGTCGGCCTATGCTGGGGCCATGTGCCTCCCCGTAGTGACCATTGCGCAACTATCTCGTGAGCCGAATACGGTGGTATGGGACACTGTATTCGAGCTGTCGATACTTCGGCGAGAGCCGAGTACGGTGAGATCTGTGCTCGTGCTGACGGGCGACGAGTCCTCCGTGGTATCATCGAGTACACTCCAAGGGTCTGTGATTGGCCGCGTGTCTTTCACAGCAACTAGAGTGTGAGTTGAGCCGAGTATGGTGAGACCTGTACTTGAGCTGACGGCTAGTGATTGAGCCGAGTACGGTGAGACCTGTACTCGAGCTGACGGCCAGCAATTGAGCCGCATACGGTGAGATCTGTATCCGCGCTGACGGGTGATGAGCCCTTTGCGATGCCTTCACTACGCTTCTCAAACCATAACATCGTATGAGAATAACTAGGATTGACGACCCTAGAATGGATCATGTTTGGGAATGATACAAGGGAGGTACCTTAGTTTCCTAATACTGCTGTTTGAAATGGACTAATAAAAACTTGGTAATCATGAGCATCATCGCACCGCATGTGCTTTGTAGATGTGGCGCACTGAGGGAGTAAGCATTCGCGAACGTAAGATGATGTCGCTTGAGGGTGGTTTGGCAAGGGCATACAGCATCATGTCATATCATTTTTGCACTTAACAAGAGTAGTTAGAAATGCTTGATTTGTACTGCTTTATCATTACTGCTTGATTGATTTGATAACATGTTAACTTATGCTTTACTGTTCCACTGAGTTGATCACTCACTCCCACGTTACGGGACGGTGTTCCGAACACCCACCAGATTTGTTGAATTTCAGGTGATGGCGATGCTTGTGAAGCAGAGCCGGACTACTTCTGTGATGATAGGAGGAGTTCTCCTATCTGTATCTCTCTGGCAGGTCAATGAAGACCTGATATTGTATTGACGGGGCTATGGTACATGGGATAGGAGGCATTACACTTCCTCACATTTGGTATATTCTAGAACTGCACTTATATTTATTTAACCTGGTAATGTTATCACACTCTGGAGACCCATCATAGGTTATCTATTTTATCTATCTATCACAGTCTTCCGCTTGCAAATTTAACTGTCTCTGGAGTATGATATGCTGTTTTGGCTTAATCTCACTCATGTTCAACGCACGAATACTGTCAACATCCAATCATCATTCATTTTATTGCATAAGTGATGTTCTGGAACTCGGGAGTTGAGTTTATGCTCGACCCCCGATTTTCAGGGCGTTACAAGATGGTATCAAAGCATGATTTTGATTAAACCGGACCTGGGTTATGGTCACACTACGCACACTGACGCACTCTGACTTAGGAGGGAGCGACGGAATGTAGAAATAGTCTTAGGCATCCCTGTTCCGTCCAAGGGCTAGTTCACTGAAAACGAACGCCGAAATCGAGTATGTATTCAACCATGGTCGCACGGGTCGACCTAAAACAGTTCTAGGTTGTCTAGTGAAGGGTCTAGATCACAATCCACCTCATCTCAATCATTGAGGATCAGTAAAATGTGTGCGATAAACGTGATGATGATAACTACTCTGAATCCTCGGAGCTTCTCTGGACTCCTCACCGAGACTTCCCGAATCCATGAGGAAAGAAAGCAGACAATATAAATAAATTCTAATACATTCGTAATTGATTAATGAATGTTTAAAAACATGAGTTCACAACCCTTTAAATAAGGATACCAGGTAATGGGAAAGAAATCAGGAACAAACTACAACTAAAACTTCTAGAATTCGCGACTTACTATGGGTTGTGATGTCTACTAGTGGGTAAAGTTTTCGGTCAAAAAAATAGTAAGTGTCCTAAACGACTTCACCAAACTATTCTCCTAATTATTCTAAACTCTTTTCTCTTTGGGCACAACTCCTAAAGCCCAACCGATGAAGAGTAATTAAACTAAAACTACTACTTTGGCAAAACGAAATTGAAGCGTGGAAAATGACCATCAATAAGAGGGTTTTCTCGCAATTCCGGGCTGCGCAACCCGGCGTAGCTGGGTTGGTTGGTTTCATTAGCTCGTTCTACCCCAAATTCATATATTTTATGTCAGACAACTCATTCCGGATCGTAAGTTATGTCTGATTGTTCCGAAAATACCCGAAATGGAGCGAATCGGAGTCGGGGGCCTCCCCACTTAAATTTACTAAGACCCAGGGTCGAACCAGGGTGCATTTGGCACCTTGGGACCATGGTGAGCTGATCCCCACTGCGGCGGCGCGGTTCCGGCCAAGTCCGGCCGCGGCGGCGCCGCGGGTCGGGCGGCGCGCCGCCGCCCGGTCGGCTTTCTGGTGGGATTCCGGCCATGGGGTTGGTCGGCCCAACCCCCTACACACGTTGGCACGTGCGGTTTTCTTGTTGGATTGGGATTTTGGGGGCTGGAGCCCCCCTCTCTCTCG
This sequence comes from Magnolia officinalis, assembly GCA_021015155.1. Lineage (NCBI taxonomy): Eukaryota > Viridiplantae > Streptophyta > Magnoliopsida > Magnoliales > Magnoliaceae > Magnolia > Magnolia officinalis. The sequence goes on from JAJHSJ010000002.1 coordinate 60,802,799, forward strand.
CATCTTTCCTTTCAAACGCCCTCCCCTTCTATTTTCGATTTTTCCCTCAAATCCTTCCTCCAATCTTTCAATCCATCATTTTCGGCCATGATTCCCTCACTTCCATCGATCACAACAGCCCTAGCCACCTACCCTACCCCCTTCCTTTCATGTTGAGCTTTCATCTTCCCCATTTGGAGCTCAAAACCGTGTAGCTGCCAAACCTACCTCATTTCTCCCTTTCACCTTCTTCATTCCCTACCTTTTTGGCCTTTACAATTCCTGTTGAGGCTCAAGTCCATAGAGAACAAAAAAACTCCAGCCCCCCCCATTTCCCTTATCCTCATTTTCCATGGCTCTATCCGAGCTCATCCATATGTTGTCTTGTAGTTTGCATGGGCTACTATCTTAGGGTGGTTATGTTTTCCTGTTGATAGGTGTAGTAGTTGGTAGAATGTTTTAGTTATTTGAGAACGTTTAGGGTCCGTTCGGCCAAATTACATTAGGTAAGTTTACGGTGGATAGAATTGTAAAAGTAATAATAAATGTATATGTAGGGTATGGCCCCTAGATTGGGTGTATCCTATGTCTTCCGACACCAGGCTCATTTTCCAAAGCCTATACCAATAATTTTGATCCCCACCCACCCTCCTACCAACCATGTGTCTCCCAATCCTGAGGTAAGATTAGTAATACGGTCCCATTTAATACAACTTAAGACCACTGGCCAAATAGGGTTGAAATGATAAAGTCCCTTGTTACACATTAACCCACCACACTCTGACAGTTTAAGCTTTTATAGTAAAGGGTTGTTCGACAAATAGAGCCATAGAGTTTGGACCCAGAGCAGTTTTTGACAGACTTGACAATATAGGAAATCCAACCAATTAAGAACGTGAACTCTAGAACCCCCTTTGTGGTTGGTTTGAGCATGTGTGACTTGCTCGGGCGTAGTTAAATTCAACTTTAGGCAACTCAATTCCAATTAGACAACTTTGATCCTAAGTGATGAAACCCTTCCTTGTATTAAAAATGAAGTGAAATCATCTAACGCATAAGCATCGACTTTGGACTCACCTATGGATTCCCGCTACTCCTCAATTAAGACTAGGCTACTGGTTAGGCTAAGGAAAGTAAAAAAAAAACTAATTAATTATGCTAAGCCAATTGAATAATAGACTCAGTTATTCGGCTTAACCGACTCAGACCCACTACACAATTTTCTTTCCGTGTTGGCCCGACCATTTACAATTAAGAGTTTATGATTTTGTCTTTGAAAAGTGTTAGGAGTATATTGCTGATAGAGACTTTGTCTTTTAGGCCTAAGGAATTGCCCAAATGGGCAACAGACAGTTAGGGATTAGGTCCCAAATCGCATGCCATGTTGGCATACATATTGTGTTTCTGAACGTAAAGAGATAGCCTGCCTATTAAGCTAGACATAATTAAATAGGATAAGTCTGGACCGCGACAACACTCCTTGGTAGAATTAGGCATCTTGCCTCAAACTCACACCCATCCGTGATAGCCCCTTTCTATAGTCCTAGGTACCAAGACTGATGTAGGGGGAGACCGTATTTCATTTCATGTCAAGGATAAGACTTAAATTACACCTTGTTCCGACATACGGAGCAGGGCATAAATCTTGAGCCTTAAGGGCGCAAATAAAATTTTAAGGGGGGTAGAACATGATGAGTCCAATCTAGTTAGGTCACCTAATACACCTCTTTGATCTGGGTGGCGCAGCGGAAACGCGGTGGACCCTACCCCACTGGCCCAGGATCGAAACGGTGCTCGTGGAGTACGAGCATTATAGAAGCCCTAGCAAGTTCTACTATAAGGAACCGTTTTAGGATGATCTAGTACGATTTGATTCACCATTTCCTTGGACATAGATAATAATGAGGACTCTCTTAGACTAAGACCTAAAGGGCAACCTTAGAATAAACAATTTGAGCCTTTCAATGATGGGCATTCCCTACTCTTAGAGATTGATCGGACTACGGAGTTACTGAAATATACAACTGCGAAACATTCGCGGCTTGACCCAATTCTCAATCCTGGGCGACTACTGATGGACTCTCTGCTGACGAGCGGACGACCAGGATCCACCAGGATTCGGAAGGGATACGCTGAGCTTTCTACCCTGGCCCGGTAGATGATCGATGTATCAGGATTAAGCCCACCATAAACGTCTCTCCGTGTTGGTCAAACAATGAGAACAGCTATCTTACTCTAGATAATTGGGATTTGTCGTCGAGACTCCAAATAAGTAAATAAATAAATGGTAGCAAACCATCAGGGTAAGAGAAATGGATAAAGAATTAAGTTTTAAGGGGGGTAGACTAAAATGAACCAGCTGGTATATACCCTACCACGCGTAGAAACTTGGAATCAATAAGTCTTAGGCGAATGAAATAATTGAAATCTTCCCTTATTACCCTTAGCCAATTTCGGGGACGAAATTTTGTTTTAAGGGGGGTAGATTGTAACATCCCGGATTTTTGCCAACCTGGGATTAGACGTCCTTAGGCATTGGGTCGATCCTAAGACCTTACCAACTTGTCAAAACTAAATCCCACAGTCAAAAATCGCTCCTTAACCCATTTCCTTCACAAATCCCACCCTTCACTACCTTGTGCTTTCAATTTTTCAAAGCACTTTCGCCCTAGACACTATCTTAAACTAGCTAAGTAGTAAAACTTGGATCACTTTATATACAAACTACAAAGGCCTAAGTACCATCTCAACCAGAAAACAATTAGGATTAAATCCTTTAGAAATTTAACAAAGTTAACTAAGTGCAAACTCGATTAGCCATGAAATCCGTTGGGATCGCTTTAAATACGATCTGCAAGACCCAAAACTTGTAAAACATGTGACTCTAGGTTACCCTAAAGTTTAGAACCGAACTCATTTCCCGTCTGCTCTCGGGAATGAAACGAAACTTCGTATTAGGTTTAGATCGCACATCGGGAGTCCGATTAACTCGAAGCTAAGGAACTAGGACCGCCCCACTGGGCTTGACAATCATCTCAAAAATCAGCTCCGACCGATGTCCCACGGTCATTTATTTCGATCCGGAGCGAGGGAGTGTGAAAAACACTATTCCCTTTCCAAAATAAATATCTGGAATAGTGATCTGGCACCATTCGCTTGTGCATCAGTATTAAGCAACCTGACCGTCAGAATCAGACCAAATTACACCCTCGGATCAGGAAAAATTTCAGGAACATTTACATGTACTTGGAATTTCGAATCGTGGCCCACTGACCGTTGAACTGAAAGTGGTCCGCCACGTGCGATCTGGGAATCCGATCGAGTCGAAAACGTGATCCCTCATAGATCCATGTGTGGTGAGCTTAAGTCTGACGTTTGGCTCAAAGAGGGCCACCAGAACACCTCTTTTGAGCTGGAAAAGTGGCGAATATCCTATATTAGCAGTAACCCTTGAACAGGAGTCTATTTCGGTGAAGTTTTAGGCTATATAAGGACCTTAAACCCTCTCCCATTCCAGCCATACGAATTTGGATTTGAGAGAGGGAAAAGAGAGAGAAAGTGAGGGAGAAGTGGGAGAAACTCCCTGCCGTCGTTCCCTGCCACCACACGGGCTGCACCATCTCGTTCTCATCGCTTTTCCGGCGATTCCAGCCCCGTTTCTAGGTAAGAAACCCTAACCCTAACCTGTTTTGGGGTTTAGACTGTTGTAGGTTGTGAAATAGCTAACCTATTTCGTTCTCTAGGTTGCCAAACTGCCGAATACGGAAGCTTAGCAAACCTATCGTCTCCGTTACGATTCTACGACCAAAGGTGAGGACTTTAAGCGTATAAGTTACGTTTTTCAACGCTTTCAATGTCAGATAATGATAGATTCATGATCTGCATGCAAATGCACATGTACAAAGTGCTTTCCGTTTCCTGTTTCGATTAGCGATAAAGAATATGGATTTTCACATACTCTAGATATACGTAGAAATACCGTATACGTATTTTTCTTGGGAAAATGTTTGACATGTTTATTTAATGTTTGATTATATCATGTGTGGATAAAATGCTAGTTTGGCGAAAGGGATCGCAAAAATACATGTTCATGTGTAAATGTCATGTATGTTGAAATTGCGCATTCTAGAAATTCCGCATACGTGCGGATTTTGGAAATGTAATTGTCATGATTAATTGTTGTATGAATACGGTATACGCGGATAAAATAACCGCTTGGCGAAAGAGTTCGCCCTAACACATGTTTGCTAACATAAACTATGTATGTTGGAATAGTGTATTCCAAGTGTTTGTGGAAATGGCTGAATGAGTATAGAATTCTCATTCGTGCTCGCCATGACTAATTGTCATGGATATATGATTGTTGTAATGGCGATATCCCTTTGACGAAAGGATTTGCCCTAAATCACGCCACGGCCATTATACCCTATATATGCTAAAATGTGTGGCCCAAGTGTTTGTGGAAATGACTGAATGGATATGGAACTTGGATTCCTACTTGCCATGACTATCCGTCGTGGGTGTACGCGTGTTATGATTGGGGCAACTCCCTAGCGAAAGGATTTGGCCTAATGCCTATGTGATCGACATATGTCATGTATGTTGATGTATGTTTGTTTAAGTGTTTCTTGAAATGTCTGAATGTGTAGTAGTTGGCAAATTGTAATATATAAGGGTGTTGAGATATGATTCTCAACCTCTTTTCACTATGTGTATGATCTCCTTTAATAGTTGTGTGATTAGGATTTGAACATGTACAAACTCATGCTTGTGTTGTGCTTCATAACATGCTCAACTGTTTTATGATTTTAACTATGTAATGCATATGTTTGAATTTATATTTATGTTGTATGATCCGTCATGGGTGATGGGGGAGCGGAGCAACGAGTGCGTGCAACAGCCCTGGCAGCCCTAAACGGATAATACCAGACTGATTGTATGATTTGAATCCTGATCCATTACTGCTTTATATCTCTGTAATTGATTGTGTTTGGGGCTATGATTATAGTCCAGGCAATCGGTAACGAGATTGAACTCGTGGCTGAGATTCATTTGCCACGTGGGATGTGTTCGACGAACTCGAGTCGTGCGTTGCCTGTCGGCAGTGGCTAGGCCACACGAAGTTGTTTATGCACTTCATGTCGTGCAGCTCAACGGGCGATCGTGCTAGTCGAGCTCATCAAGTAACCCGATCTGCCTTATGCATGTTCACCCTGTTTGGTCGCCACTGGTTGAACCTAGGGTACCAAACTTACCAGTGGTGATTCCCGTTTAACCATGGTACCTAGATCCGCTAAGACGCATGAGCCGGGCATGGTGGTATGGGACACCGTGGTCGAGCTGTCGGCCTATGCTGGGGCCATGTGCCTCCCCGTAGTGACCATTGCGCAACTATCTCGTGAGCCGAATACGGTGGTATGGGACACTGTATTCGAGCTGTCGATACTTCGGCGAGAGCCGAGTACGGTGAGATCTGTGCTCGTGCTGACGGGCGACGAGTCCTCCGTGGTATCATCGAGTACACTCCAAGGGTCTGTGATTGGCCGCGTGTCTTTCACAGCAACTAGAGTGTGAGTTGAGCCGAGTATGGTGAGACCTGTACTTGAGCTGACGGCTAGTGATTGAGCCGAGTACGGTGAGACCTGTACTCGAGCTGACGGCCAGCAATTGAGCCGCATACGGTGAGATCTGTATCCGCGCTGACGGGTGATGAGCCCTTTGCGATGCCTTCACTACGCTTCTCAAACCATAACATCGTATGAGAATAACTAGGATTGACGACCCTAGAATGGATCATGTTTGGGAATGATACAAGGGAGGTACCTTAGTTTCCTAATACTGCTGTTTGAAATGGACTAATAAAAACTTGGTAATCATGAGCATCATCGCACCGCATGTGCTTTGTAGATGTGGCGCACTGAGGGAGTAAGCATTCGCGAACGTAAGATGATGTCGCTTGAGGGTGGTTTGGCAAGGGCATACAGCATCATGTCATATCATTTTTGCACTTAACAAGAGTAGTTAGAAATGCTTGATTTGTACTGCTTTATCATTACTGCTTGATTGATTTGATAACATGTTAACTTATGCTTTACTGTTCCACTGAGTTGATCACTCACTCCCACGTTACGGGACGGTGTTCCGAACACCCACCAGATTTGTTGAATTTCAGGTGATGGCGATGCTTGTGAAGCAGAGCCGGACTACTTCTGTGATGATAGGAGGAGTTCTCCTATCTGTATCTCTCTGGCAGGTCAATGAAGACCTGATATTGTATTGACGGGGCTATGGTACATGGGATAGGAGGCATTACACTTCCTCACATTTGGTATATTCTAGAACTGCACTTATATTTATTTAACCTGGTAATGTTATCACACTCTGGAGACCCATCATAGGTTATCTATTTTATCTATCTATCACAGTCTTCCGCTTGCAAATTTAACTGTCTCTGGAGTATGATATGCTGTTTTGGCTTAATCTCACTCATGTTCAACGCACGAATACTGTCAACATCCAATCATCATTCATTTTGTTGCATAAGTGATGTTCTGGAACTCGGGAGTTGAGTTTATGCTCGACCCCCGATTTTCAGGGCGTTACATATAGACTGATGTACTGCTATTCTGAGCGACGCCACTTGCATTTCGATTGGGATAACTGCCTCCATACCATAGATTAATGAATACGATGTCGTCCCTGTTGCTGTACGATGAGTAGTTCTGTAGCCCATAATGCTTCCTGTAACTTTTCATCCCAATCGCGTTTATTGCCTGTCACCGTTTTCTTTATTATTTTGACAATCGTTTTGTTAAACGCCTCTGCTAATCCATTGGCCGGAGGATAGTAAGGTGTTGAAAACGAATGTTGGATGCCGAACTTCTGGCACAACTTTTCCATGCCTCTATTTTTAAAAGGGGTGCCATTATCAGAGACGATCTTTTTTGGAATACCATGACGGTATATTATGGCATGCCGGATGAAGTTGACCACGTCCTTTTCTTTAACATTACGCAAGGTGACCGCTTTGGTCCACTTAAAAAATAGTCTGTCGCTGCCAAAATAAATTGTTTTCCCTTAGACGAAGGTGGATTTATAGGGCCAATTATGTCGAGTCCCCAAGCTGAGAAAGGCCAAGAAGCAACGGACTGATGTAAGTCTTCTAGGGGAACGTGTATTATATTCTCATGTATTTGACATTCATGACACCGCTTTGCATATTCTATCGCATCTTTTTACATGGTAGGCCAGTAACAACCCATTCGATGCACTCTATGGCATAAATTTCGGCCAGCTTGATGCACTCCACATTCTCCTGAATGTGTTTCCCGCAGTATTTGATTTGCTTCTTGCTTGTCTAAGCATCGTAACAGCATTCCATTATAAGACTTTCTATACAACACTTCGCTGCACATGACAAATTTGTCCGATCGCTGCTTAATCTGCTGTCTTTGCGCATTATTTTCTGGCAGGATGTTATATCTGAGATAATCGATGAAAGGCTGACGCCAATCATCTGTCGTTACTTCCAGACAGGATATAGGAAATATTTCAACGGTTTCTTCGATAACCTCTGCGGATGGCAGGAATCTTCTTTCTTCGATAGTTACCTGGAGAGGACTTTGATTTGTACAGGACAGAGCCGCTGCCAGACTGGCTAAAGCGTCTGCTTTTGCATTCTCAGACTGCAGTATATGTTTGATTTCTACATGACAAAACTGTTCAAGTAACTGTTGTGCCTTCCGACAATAAGGTAGGAGCTCTTGTTTCCTTACTTCGAATTTTGTTGTCAATTGATTTATAATCAATTTAGAATCTCCGAAGATATGCAATAATTTTATTTCCATTTGTTGCGCTATTTCCATTCCGATAATGAGGGCTTTGTATTCAGCCTCATTATTCGTGCATGTAGTCCCCAGTGTGAAGGAGTATGGTAACAGATCGCCTTGAGGAGCAATGAATATCACTCCTGCCCCCGCTCCCGATGTTCAAGCAGCACCGTCAAAATACATTTGCCACGGGCTCTGGGATTCAGCTAACATAACCTGCTCGTCTGGGAAGTCATCATTATTTTCTTCACTTTCTGCCACAGGATGTGCTGCAAGGAAATCTGCCACAGCCTGCCCTTTTACTGTTTTCACCGGTTTATATGAAATCGTATATTCTGATAACAATAGCATCCATTTGGCTAATCTTCCCGACAACATTGGCCTGGTCATCAAGAATTTAATAGGATCTACTCTTGAGATTAAAGTTATATCGTGAGAGAGACAATAATGTCTTAACTTTTGTACAGCAAATATCAACGCCAAACATTCTTTCTCGATCGGAGAATAATTACATTCTACCCCCATCAATGTTCGGCTTAGATAATAAAGAGCAGACTCCTTTCCGGTTTCATTTACCTGTGCCAACAAAGCACCCAAAGAATTTGTAGCTGCAGATATATACAAGATAAGTGGCTTACCTCTCACTGGAGCTGTTAATACCGGCGGCTGTTTCAGCAATTTCTTAATTGAATCAAATGCATTCTGACAGGCGTGATCCCATACAAATTCTTATCTTTCTTCATTAGCCGAGAAAATGGTTGACACCTTCCTGCGAGGTTTGAAATGAAACGGCGAATGTATGCCAGTTTTCCTTGTAAACTTTTCAATTCCTTCAGCGTTGTCGGTGGCGGCATATTTTGAATAGCCTTAATTTTTTCTGGATCGATCTCGATGCCTCTATGTCGTACAACGAAGCCGAGGAATTTTCCAGAAGATATCCCGAACGCACATTTAGTTGGGTTTATCTTTAATTGTTTCTTTCTGAGTCGAAGGAAGACTGCTGCCAAATGTTCACGGTGTTCTTGATGATCTCCTGACCTGACCACCAGGTCGTCAACGTAGCATTCAACATGTTTATGCATCATATCTTGAAAGATATTTTCATCGCCCTCTGATATGTTGCCCCAGCATTTTTAAGACCAAAAGGCATAACTTTGTAACAGTAAATCCCGAGCGGTGTTCTCAATGCCGTTGCCTCTTCATCTTCGGGCGCCATCCTGATTTGATAATAACCTGCATAACCATCCATAAAAGACATAATAGCATACTAGGTTCATCTATTAATAACTCTGTTATCGGGAAAGGGAAGTCGTCCTTTGGACATGCTTCGTTCAGATCTCTGAAGTCAATACATACTTTGATCTGCCCATTCTTCTTTTTCACAGGAACGATGTTTGATATCCATTTGGGATATTTAACTTCCCTGATGAATCCAACTTTTATTAGTTTGTTTACCTCCTCTTCGATTAACGGAATCAGGTCTGGGTGAAAGCGCCTTTGTGCTTGCTTTATTGGTTTCTTTTCTTTGGAGATGTTTAATCGATGCATCGCTATGGAGGGTTCCAGTTCCGACATTTCTTCATATGTCCAGGCGAAGACGTCTTTATTTTCTTTGAGAAGTTGGCCATATTTCTCGAATTCCTGTTCAGAAAGACTGACGCTGATGAATGTATTCCTCGGCTCTTCTTCTGTTCCCAAATTTATTTTTCGTAAGCCATCTATTGTCAGTTGCCCTCCATCTTCTATTTGTTTTGGAGCAGTTTCAGGATACTCGACTACCTTAGTATCTTGTTCTAGTATTTGTGCGGTCGAATTCATATTTACTGATACCATATTTACTGATGACTCTGCTCCTAGCCCCTGGAATTTTCTCCGCTTTTCCTGATCAACCCCGAGAGGGATTTGAATTCCTTTCCCATGATTAAGTCCAGTGGGTTTATTACAATCAAAGCCCATATTTCTCATGATTTTCTTGCTTACTGCACTGTCTTTTTTCAAATTTTGCGGTGTTAGCTCTCCGTGATATACATTGCTTGTGATCTCCTCCTTTGTTTTTGCTGCGGCATGGAATTCTATCGGATCAGGGTGTTTAGTACTAGCCTTGACTTCAAATCTTCCTGGAGCGACTATAAATGGCTTACACCTTTCAATTTTGGGTAAAGGCATCGTATAATTGGACTGTAAAATTTCCAACTGTTCTGTCGATAACAATGTCAACGGCGGCTACCCGGGTTGTCTCAGACGCTTGGGCACGAAATAGAACTTCTTTCTTACTTCTGCAGTCCTAGAAGATTCCGCCCATTCTTCTCTAACATTGTTTATTCGGTCATCTTTCAAGACTCTTTTCATCATCTTTTCCCACCTCTTCAGTGAAACCTTTATAATAGTTGGCATCCGCGAAGAAAGACTCAGCTTCTGTATATGGTTTCGCATCAACCATCACTTTGCATTGCATTCCGTCCTTACAGTATTTGAAACACTGATGTAGAGTAGATGGTACAATACTATACTAATGTATCCACGGCCTCCCCAAGAGAAGGTTATACGTTGTCACAGCATTTATAACGTGACATACAACAGTAGTAATTAAGTCTCCCACTTCCAATGTCACTGTAATCTTACCGAGTGCGCGTTGTCCATCTTGATTGAATCCCTGTATCATCATTTCGCTGGGACGCAAATCAGAGCGGCGATAGCCCAATTTGTTTATCATGGAGAGCGGCAAAAGATTCACTGCGGACCCATTGTCTATCATAATCCGTTTTATCTTCTTTTCACAAATATACCCTTCTATCATTAATGGTCTGTTATGTTCTGCTTCACCAATTAAATCATCATCAGAGAATGAGATTACTGGTAGACAATTTGCCCGTTCATTGTGTCTTTCATGTTTCATTTCTATCAATAAAGCTTCTCTCACATCGTGATCAGACAGTGCTTGAATCAGACTTTGCCGAAACTCTTCTGATAACTTAAGTGCATTATAGATGCTTAGGCATGCCGGTATGCCTTTCAAATGACTAACTACGTCATAAGCCACTTTCATTGCTCCATTCCCATTTTTACTTTCAGTCTCGCTGTTCTGTCTTTTAGTGACTTCTTTCCTTGCAATTTCCGCTCTTTGTTTCACCGGACTTATCACTTGCTTCCCTGATCGCAATGTAATCATTGCCGCATTCTTTATTGACTTTCGATTTTCCTTCTCTTTTATTTCTCGAGATTTTTCCTGGATTGACAATACATTTGTTGTCGCCCTTGCATTCTTTCCTTTGCTTTCCCTGGTTATTATATCACCTTTATTTATCATTCGCTGTATGATGCACTTCAACGTGTAGCAATTCTCCGTCGGATGTCCCACCAGGCGATGATAACGGCAAAAGTTTCTTTCCCGGGTCTTCATTACATCTTCAGGACGTTTGGGTTCTGGTAATTCTAGGATGCCAGCTTTCAACAACTATTGCATCATAGGAACTACATCTTCTTTATCGAATTCAAATCCTTCGTGAGAATCAAGCATTCTGAGTTTTTTTCCGCCGTATCTGTCCCTTGATTGATTCCAGCTTTCTTTTCCTTCCGGCCTTTTGTCTCTTGAGCCCCTCGCATCTTGATTCTTCTTATCCCGATTAATGGTATTGACGGTCGTTCTGCCAGATATTCTCCTGACGGTTTCATGATGAAATGCTGGCATTTTACGAGTCATTAATTCCAATGCATGGGCTTTGGTAGCCAAATCACGAAAGGTTCCGATATCGGGGCTGGTAAGTCCGAATGCGATTCCTGTCTCCATAGAGTTTAGACACATCTTGACTTGTTCCTTTTCTTCCGGCAACTGTCTACACGATGCCCCCAGTGTTTTCCATCTGTCTATGAACTTTTCGACTGGTTCTCCTTCTCGCTGTCGTACTGAAGCTAATTCTGTGATGCTAACGTCGCGTTCTGACGAGAAGAAGTTTGACATGAAAGCATCTTGCATTTCTTCCCATGTGCGTATAGATCCTGGTGCCAAATTTGAATACCATCTGAAAGCTTTACTTGTCAATGATGACCCAAATAATCGTAAGAAGTATTGAGGTATGGTGGAGAAATTCCCCATGCTGGTAATGAAATGCATCAGATGTTCTTCTGGTGATCCTTCCCCATTAAACTTTTGGAAGTCTGGATGCTTAAAATTGGCCGGAAACGAAACATCTTCTACCTCTCTCGGATAGGGTGTTCGGTATCTGAAACGGCCGGTATTCGCGCATTCTCTCTCTATTCTGACTGCTTCTTCGACGACTTGCCTTACATCCTCCTATGTTATAGCTCTTGTTGCTGGAACGGATCCTCGCGACCCTATCCCCTGTGGACGGGAACCTTCAGGTTGGTTCTCCTGTCCATTTGTCGCTCTCATCGTAGATGGAGCCACTATCTAGGCCACATTATGCGCCAGAGTTGCCAGAGCTTCTCTGAGGTTCTGGCATTCGTCCATTAGTGCTCTTTGTGCCTCTGCCATTTGGTCAACACGTTCTTCAGTGGTCGGCCTGTTTTCTTGACCCATCTCTGCCATATTCACTGCGGCCCCTTGACTGTTTGTCGAAGCTGTTGTTGGAGTAAAACGAGAGTACGTTGATGTAACAGGGCTTATAAAGAGAGGAGAGATCGGAGTCTCGTTCGACTTTTGTATGCTTCCCGTGCTGCTGATTGATCGGGACGATACAGTTATGGACGGATTTGTCTGGGGTGATACAGCCACTGGTGATCCTATCATCAGCGTTTTACCTTTCTGTGCTTTTGTCCATTTAGTCTTTGGGGCAATCAGAGCCGAAAAATCATGCGACGTGAACTGTAGAGCTGCTTGTTTGGGGTATATCGCAGGAGGAGCAAGCTCGGGTTTTCTTCTTACTATACTGCGCGTGGTTGGTCCCTCAGCTCTTGGTACCGATGAGTTTGCCCTTCGATTCTTTAAGTTCTTTGTTTTTGTCTTCCTAGACAAGACTACAGTCCAGTTCTCGTCGCTTTCTTGTGGTTGAAGTGAGACGGAAATGACTCCCGCTGTTACTTGAGTCATTCTGCGCTTGTTGATGGTGCATGAATTTGTATGCTCGGGAGTTCGGCTGGGCGAGTATTCGACTATGAACCCAGTGGGGATGAAGCGGAAGTTCACTTTTCTTGCAATGTTAGCCATCAGTAGTATTATGTAATTGAATTTGGGTACCTTTGATAATGAAACATACGTGAAGTTAGTATGCGAGAGATTAAGTAAGCTATCTTAGAGATGAAGGGGAGGATGTTCCCATTGAGAGTTGCCATTTTGGCATCTAAAAGACGCCAAAAAGTGATAAGAGTCTTACAATTTTTCCAATGTTAATGTTAAATAAGATCATTAGTCCCCAGTGGAGTCGCCATTTTGTTTTGACAAGGAAACAAAGTATTTAGTTTGGGAAAAATATCTTATTCAGTCATAACAATGGAAAAGTATAAAGACAATCATCACACTTTATTGATTCTGAATTCATTTACATCCTCAAATATCCCTTAATTCTAAGATAGATTACAAAGAATTCACTATGAATTCAGCTATCATAGTTAAATGTAAATTTCGGCAGCATAACGGCAATGATCCCAATCATCCCCTAAGACTTAGGAGGAATTGATGAATCGACCAATAGTCTTCAAGAAAAATAGAGATTCTGGCAGCATTCCGGCGCCATTTCGGTCATCTCCTGAGACTTAGGAGAAATACGCCTTTCTGTCGGTGATTCTTCATTCTCTCCTGAATAAGAAGACCTTGAAGATTTGAAGACTTCGGCCATTTCGGCAGCATGACAGCCCATTGCTGTTATAGACTGCAGGGCAGTCGGTTTGTGCGGGACCGCGCAAACCATATAGTTTACGCGGGTCCGCGCAAACTGTATGAGCCCAATGATCGTTTGCGCGGATTCGCGCAATCTGCTGGAGCCCAATACTCCGCACCTTCGATCTTCTCCTTTGCTCTTCTTTCACCCTGAAATCCTCGAACCCCTTTTTAAAGAAAGAGTGGGGTATTTATAGACATTTTCACAGGCGTAAAACTTCGATTTGGGCGATGTGGGACAAAATAACACCTAATCATTTTATACCACCATCATACACTTTACGCGGATACGCGCAAATGACATGCTTTGCGCGATCTCGCGCAATCTGTCTTCTTTGAGCGATCCCGCTTAATCCGTTTACTTTGCGCGATCCCGCGCAAAGTTTTCTCAGAACTGATTCTTTGTTCCTTTCTTTCAACCTTTTCCTTGATCTTTCCTTGCTTCAATTCTTTACTTTATTTTATCCCTCAACAATAGGCATATTTCATAAAAATTGAAATTTTAAACCAACAAATTATCAAATATATATACATTATGATACAAATATACATGAATAATCAATTTAGAATGCACATACCGAGATCAAATTGCAATTTATTAAACCTTCTTTTGTCAAGTGGTTTAGTGAAAATGTCGGCAAGTTGAGTCTCAGTCGGAATATATTCCAAAGATATTATTTTATCTTTCACTAATTCACAAATATAATGATACCTAATGTCAATGTGGTTGGTACGTGAATGCTGGATTGGGTTTTTCGATATATTTATAGCACTGGAATTATCACAATATAATATCATTGATTCCTATGCGATTCCATAATCGCTTAACATATGTTTCATCCAAACAAGCTGAGTACATGCATTTCCTGCTGCGATGTATTCAGCCTCAGCCGTTGAAAGCGATATAGAACTTTTTTTCTTTCTAAACCAAGAAACCAAACAGTTTCCAATATAGAAACAACCACCACTGGTTGATTTTCTATCATCAATATTACCAGCCCAATCAGCATCTGAGTACCCAGCCAATTGAACACTAGTATCATATGGATACCAGAGACCCATTTTAGCAGAACTTGCGACATATCGCATAATCTGCTTGACAACAGATAGATGTGACTCTTTAGATTAGACTGATATCTAGTGCAAATCCCAACACTTAAAGCAATATCAGGTCTACTAGCAGTTAAGTAAAGTAGACTACCATTCATACTGCGATATAATTTAAGATCTATATTTTTACCCGTAGAGTCCTTTAAGAGTCTTAAAGTTGTACTCATAGGAGTATCAAAATTCTTACCATTCTCAAATCCGAACTTTTTGATTAAGTTCAGAGCATATTTGGTTTGAGAAATGAAAATGCCATCTAGTTGTTGTTTTACTTGCAACCCTAGGAAATAATTTAATTCCCCAACCATGCTCATTTCAAACTTAGATTTCATTAAATCTGCAAACTCAACAGTCATGTTAGTACAGGTAGATCCATAAATAATATCATCAACATATATTTGAACCATTAAGATATCATCATTGTGTTTCTTAACAAAGAACGTCTTATCGACGCTACCCTTTTGAAAATTATGACTTAGTAAAAACTTAGTCAATTTTTCATACCATGCCCTGGGAGCTTGTTTTAGACCATATAGAGCTTTTTTAAGATGGTATACATGATCAGTAAACTTAGGGTCTTCAAACCCTGTAGGTTGTTCTACATACACTTCTTCATGGAGATCACCATTTAAGAAAGTGGTCTTTACATCCATTTGATAAATTTTAAATTTTCTAAAGCATGCAATGGATATAAAAAGTCTAATTGATTCAAGGCGAGCAACTAGGACAAAGGTTTCATCGTAATCAATGCCTTCTATTTGAGTGTACCCTTGTACAACCAGCCTTGTCTTATTTCGAATTATATTACCAAGTTCATCAAACTTATTTTTGAAAATTCACTTAGTTCCTGTAACACCCTGAAAAATCGAGGGTCGAGTAGTAACTCAACTCTCGAGTTTCCAGAACATCACTTATGCAACAAAGAAAATGATGATTGAATGTTGTCTGTATTAGTGCATTAAACATGATTGAGATTAAGCCAAAGCAGCATATCATACTCCAGAGACAGTTAAATTGCAAGCGGAAGACTGTGATAGATATATAAAATATAAAAACAGTGGTGGGTCTCCAGAGTGTGATAATGTTACCAGGTTAAATAATTACAAGTACAATTCTAAAATATACCAAATGTGAGGAAGTGTAATGTCTTCTATTCCAAGTACCATAGCCCCGTCAATACAATACTAGGTCTTCATAAACCTGACAGAGAACTACATGTAGGAGAACACCTCCTCCACATCACAATAGTCCGGCTCCGCCTCAGAAGTAGCGTCGCCATCTGAAATCAGACAATGTCTGGTGGGTGTTCGAAACACCATCCCGTAACATGGGAGTGAGTAGCTAACTCAGTGGAACAATAAAGCATAGGTTAACATGTTATCAATACAGTCAAGCAGTAATGATAAAGCAGTAAAATCAAACACTCCTAGCTACTCTTATTAATGCAAGTATGGATGCAGGTATGATGGATGCCCTCACTGACATACTCCCTCATGCAACACCATCTCACGCTCGTGGCATGCTTTCATCCCTCAGTGCTCCACATCTTCCAGGCACATGCAATGCCTAATGAGCATGATTACCGAGTTTTTAATTAGTCCATTTCAAACAGCAGGATTGGGAAACTAAGGTACCTCCCTTGTATCATTACTAAACATGATCCATTCTAGGGTTGTCAGTCCTAGTTAATATCAGATGACGGTGTATTTTCTAGGTCACTGCAAAGGTTGTCAGGGCTGTTACGTACAAAGGTTACACCACTCCCCCATCACCTCTTAAACGATTCATCACAATACAGAAACAAGCGTAGTTCATACTCTATATACTGCGGCAAACCCTAAGGCTCACTGCGATTTCAGAGTATGCTCGAGGTCACTACAAAGGGCTGTCAGGGCTGTTACGCACAAAGGTTGCACCTCTCCCCCATCACCTTATCAATGTAGGCCGACAGCACGAATATAGTGTCCCATACCACCATAATCGGCTCACGAGTCTAGTTGCTCACTGGTCACTACGGGGAGGCACGTGGCCCCAGCGTAGGCCGACAGCTCGACCACGATGTCCCATACCACCATGCCCGGCTCATGAGTCTTAGCGGATCGAGGTACCATGGTTAAAAGGGATTTCACCGGTAAGTTTGGTACCCTAGGTTCAAGCAGAGGCGTCCAAACATGGTGAACATACATAAGACAGATCGGGTTACTTGACGAGTTCGGCTAGCTCGAGCGCACATCAAGTTGAACGATATGAAGCGCATGAGCACTTCGTGTGGCCAACCACTATCGCCAACCGAAGTACGACTCGAGTTCGTCGAACACATCTCACGTGGCAAATGAATCACAGCCATGAATTCAACTCTGGTACCGATTGTCTGGACTATAATCATAGCCCCAAACACAATCAATTGCAGATAGATAAAACAGTAGTGAATCAAGATTCAACTCATACAATCAAGGTCTGGTATTATCCGTTTAGGGCTGCCAGGGCTGTTGCACGCATTCGTTGCTCCACTCCCCCATCACCCATGACGGATCATACAACGTAAACATGAATTTAACATATGCATTACATAGATAAAATCATAAAAGCAGTTGAGCATGTTAGGAAGCGCAACACAAGCATGAGTTTGTACATATTGAATTCCTAATTACACAACTATCCAAGGAAAACATATACATAGTTAAGAGAAGTTGAGAATCATATCCAACACCCTTAAACATTACAATTTGCTAACTACTACTCATTCAGACATTTCAACAAACACTTTAAAAGACATACATCAACATACATGACATATGTTGATCACATAGGCATTAGGCCAAAACCTTTCACTAGGGAGTTACCCCAATCATAGCACGCATACACCCACGACGGATAGTCATGGCAAGCAGGAATCCAAGTTCCATATTCCTTCAGCCATTTCCAAAAACACTTGGGCCACACATTTTAGCATATATAGTGTGTATTGGCCGTGGCGTGATTTAGGGCAAATCCTTTCATCAAAGGGGGTATCGCCAATACAACAATCATGAATCCATGACAATTAGTCATGGCGAGCACGAATGAGAATTCTATACTCATTCAGTCATTTTCACAAACACTTAGAATACACTATTACAACATACATGATGTATGTTAGCAAAACATGTATTAGGGCTATCCTTTAGCCAAGCGAGTATTTTATCCATGTATAATATATTCCTACAGCAAATAATCATGATAAATACATCTCCAAAATTTATACGTATATGGTACTTTCTAGAATACGCAATTTCAACATACATAGTGTATATAAGCAAAACATGTATTAGGGCGAATCCTTTCGCCAAACAGGTAATTTATCCACATATAATATATTTATACGACCAATAATCATGTCATACACATTTCCAAAATTTGTACGTATACGGTACTTTCTTCAAATACCTAGAGTATGTAGAATTCCATATTTTTCATCTTTAATCGAAACGGAAAATAGATAGCACTTTGTACATGTGCAATTGCATGCAGATCATGAATCTATCATTATCTGACATTGAAATCGTTGAAAACCGTAACCTATACACCTAAAGTTCGCACCTTTTGTCGTAGAATCGTAACAAAGTCGATAGGTTTGCTAAGCTTCCGTATTCGGCAGTTTGGCAACCTATAGAACGAAATAGGTTAGCTATTTCATAACCTACAACCATCAACACTCCAAATCAGATTAGGGTTAGGGTTTCTTACCTAAAAACGGGGCTGGAATCGCCGGAAAAATGATGAGAACGGAGCGGTGGAGCTCGTGAAGCGGCAGGGAAGAGTGGCAGAGAGGTTCTTCCACTGCTCCCACACTTTCTCTCTCTTTTCTCTCTTCTCCTCTAGGTTTTCTCTCAAATTCGTATGGCTGCAATGAGAGAGGGTTTAAGGTCCTTATATAGCCTAAAAACTCACCGAAATAGACTCCAGGTCAAAGTATACTTAGGTTATAACCAAAGCGGGTCAGTTTCAGCTCAATGGAGGACTTCTGGCGGCCTCCTTGAGCCAAAGGTCGGACTTAAGCTCACTAACGCTGGATCTACGTTCTATTAAGTTTTCACTTTGGTCGGGATTCCAGATCACGCGTGGCGGACCAGTTTCAGTTCAACGGTCAGCGGATCTCGATCGAAGATTCCGAGTACATGTAAATGTGTATGAAATTTCTCCTGATCCGAGGGTGTAATTTGGTCTGATTCTGACGGTCTGGTTGCTTAAAATTGATCCGCAAGCGAGAGGTGCCAGATTACTATTTATGATATTTTATTTTGAAATAATTTCACATTTCTCACACTCTTCACTCCGAGCTCAAGCGAATAGCGCTAGGACAATATCTGGATTTGATTTCCGAGATGGTTGTCAAGCCCAGTGAGGCAGTCCTAGTTCCCTAACTTCGTGTTAATCGGACTTCCGACATGCGGTCCAGATCCGATACGGAGTTTTGAGATGCTCTCGAGAGCAGCCGGGTAATGAGATTGATCCTAGATTTTAGGGTAACCTAGCGTCAATGATTCTACAAGTTTTGGGTCCTGCAGATCGTATTTAAAGTGATTGGTGCTAATTTCACAGGCACTCTAGTTTAACACTAGCTAAATCTCGCCTAAATTCTAAAGGATTTAGTCCTGAGTGATTTCGGTCTGAGGTGGTACTTAGACCTTTGTAGTAATGTTTAGTTTAAGTATTGTTCTTTATCACCTAAACTTTAAGGTAGTGTCTCATGTGAAAGTACTTAGAAAATTTTAAAAAAATAAGGTGGTGAAGGGTGGGATTTGTTAAGGAAATGGGTTAAGGAGCGATTTTAGACTGTGGGATTCAGTTCTGACAAGTTAATAAGGTGTTAAGATCGACCCATCGCCTAAGGACGTCTAATTCCAGGTTGGGTAAAATCCGGGATATTACAGTTCCTATAATGTGTTTATCTTTAGGTCTAGGAATAAGATATCAGACATCATTTCGAACAAACTGATTAAGTTCTTCCTGTAAGCTACTATCCAGTTTTCATCAGAAAGAGCTTCTTTTACGTTTACCGGTTCAATCTAGGATGTAAAGCACACGTAATTACATATGTCTTCTAGTTGTCTACGAGTACGCACACCAGTGAGAGGGTTTCCAAGAATTTAAGCGATTGAATGATCTTTAACAATCCTTAATTCAGAATTGTTTTGGCTTGATGAAGTATCGGGTTTGTCAATTAGAAGAACTTCATCATTATCTGAACTTGGGGCAGATGTATTCAAATGATTATTTATGACCACATTAATTGATTCTTGAATAACACCGGTCCTTTTTTTTAGTACACGATATGCGCGACTATTTAAAGAGTATCCTAAAAAGATTCCTTCGTCACTTTTGTGTCAAACTTTCCCAGACTTTGACGGTCACGCGAAATATAGCACTTGCTACCAAAAACTCGAAAGTATTTGACAGTAGTCTTTTTATCGAACCACATTTCATAAGCGGTTTTATTATTAGATTTACATATATAAACCCGATTAATAACACAGCAGGCAGTATTCACTGCTTCAGCCCAAAGGTTTTTAGGGAGCTTCATACTATTCAACATTACTATTCCCATTTCTTGAAGCACTCTAGTTTTCCTTTCCACGATTCCATTCTGTTGAGGTGTTTTGGGTGCAGAGAATTCATGCGATATTCCCTGATCGTTACAGAATTTCTCAAAACTGCTATTCTCGAACTCAGATCCATGATCACTACGGATCTTATAAACTTAAGAACCTTTTTCAGTTTGGATCCGTTTGAGAATCTTTTTAACTTCATCAAGGGCTTCTGATTTATCCCTTAAGAAGGCTACCCAAGTGAATCTAGAAAAATCATCCACGATTACCAAGATGTATTTTTTACCACCTCGACTCTCCGTCCTGGTAGGTCCTATAAGATCCATATGGAGATGCTTAAGTGGTCTTGATGTGGCATTGGAGTTCACCTTTTTGTGAGAGCTCCTTATTTGCTTGCCATACTGACATTCACCACATATCTTGTCTACATTTTGTAATTTAGGTAGTCCTCTTATTAGTTCTCCCTTGCTCAATCTGTATAAATTATGGTAGTGTACATGTCCAAGGCGTTTACGCCATAATTTTGTTTCATCGGTATGGACTATGTAGCACGATTGATTAGATGAGCTACCATCGCTTACAATAAAGCAGTTTTCAGAAGTCATGCGACCAGTTAATATTACAGAACCCTTTTTGTTTAAGATTTCACAACCTTTATTAGAAAATTTCACGCTATGATTATTATCACATATTTGAGATATGCTTAACAGGTTGTGTTTTAGCCCCTCAACATATAAAACATTCTTAAATAAGGGGAGGTTATAGAGTTAAACCGTACCTTGGCCAATAATCTTGCAGTTGCTACCATCACCAAATGTGACTGACCCATCAGTCATATCTTTAAGATCGGTGAATAAAGCCTTGTCGCCTGTCATATGCCTTGAGCATCCACTGTCTAAGCACCACTTCGAATGGTTTGTAGCTTTGAAAGCAGTGTGGGCAACCAAGCAAGTAACTTTAAGAACCTATTTCATTACTGTTTTGGGTTTAGGAGTATAGTTGGTCTTCTTGTATTTGTAATTGATGTACGGGTGACCCACTGAGTTAGAATTTAAAAGCTCCTTAAGAAAATCAACTATTTTTTCAGCTAAAGGGTTTTGGTTTTGAGTTTTATAGTTGACTAATTGCTTTTAGGTTTTTGAAAAGTTTTAGCATTTTTAGAAAACTTTGATTAATAGTTTTCCCTTTTGAGTTGAGGTTTCTCCTCTCACAAACTTAGGAGTATTCTTCTGTTTAGAAGGTATATTCTTATCATAGTCCAACCCGGATTTGTCGCCACATTTCCTAGATCTGGATAAAAGTTTTTCAAACTTTGAATCTCCTTGGGCATACTTCCATGTATCCTTTGAACTCAAAAGTGAAGAGTTTTCAAGTTTAAGTTTGTCATTTTCAGATTTAAGATTTTCAATCAGGGAAGTTTTGAATTCTAAATCACATTTAGTCTTTTCAAAATAATCTGAAATATGGGATTTTTCTAAAATAAGAAACTCAAAATTTTCTTTAAGTTTTAAAAACTTTTCTTTTTGAAGTTTTAGTTTTACGGCAATTTTACAACTTTCCTTGTATAGGGCATTGTAAGCATCTTGAAGGTCTTCTTCATTTTTATGATCATTATTTTGATTTTCTTCACTAGTTGAATCATCATGATCTAAAAAAGTGAACTTGGCTAGAGTCATAAGGGCCTTAACTTCATTGCCCGACCCGGTTTCAGAATCTTCTGATTCAGAAGAGGCTTCAGTGCTAGAAGATTCATCCCAAGTAGCTAACATTCCTTTCTTTTTAGGTTTGTCCTTTTTAAGACATTTGTTTGCTAAATGCCCATATTCTTGGCAGTTGTAACATTGACTATCTTTCAAAGATTTCCAAGTTTTAGATTTACGTCTAGATCTTTTCTTATCATTTGATTTTTGAAAATCAACCCTCTTTTTACTTTTAAAAATCTTGTAAAACTTTTTCACTAAAAGAGCCATATCATCTTCAGAATTTTCTAAATCAAATTTTTCATGAGAAATATGTTTAGAAAACTTAAGGGCAATAGATTTACCTTTATGAGCTTTAAAAGTTAACTCGTAGATTTGCAAAGACCCAATCAACTCTTCTACCCTCATATTGTTCGTATCACGAAGTTCCTAGATTGCGGTTACCTTAGAATTAAACTATTCAGGTAGTGAGCGTAGAATCTTTGCACACACTTTACTTTCTGGGATTTTATCGCAAAGACCCCACATAGAGTTTACAATGTCATTTAATTTAGTGTAGAAATCCATAAACATTTCATTTTCCTCCTATGAATTTTTTCAAATTTGGTTGTGAGGAGTTGGACTTTAGATTTTTTTACAATTGAAGTACCCTCGTGTGTCATTTCTAATATATCCCAAGCTTGTTTTGCAGTATCATAGGATGTAATTCTTTAGAACTCATCCGATGATAGTGCGCAAGTGATTGCATTTAATGCTTTTGCATTTGCACTACTCTCACTTTTCTGAAGAGTGGCCCATGAGAAAAATGGTGTTACTCTCATTGATTTTGAACCATCGATACGAGTCACTTCAGTGGTAGGTGGGTTCCATTCAGTCACTATGGTAAGCCACACGCTCTCATCCATTGATTTGAGGAAAATTCTCATCCTGGCTTTCCAGTAGGCATAGTTGGAGCCATCAAAGGGTGAAGGCCTAGTGAATGAAAGGCTATCAAAATTTGACATCTTATATATAGCTTAGATCGTTAGCTCAGGAAATGAATCCAAGAATAAAGCAACTAAAACAAGCTATTAGGCTTTAATACCACTTGAAAAGGCCAAGCTATATGTACTAGAGGGGGGGTGAATAAGTGTAACGCCCTGAAAATCGGGGGTCGAGCATAAACTCAACTCCTGAGTTCCAACGCAACACATATGCAACATAAACAATGATGATTGAATGTTGTCCGTGTTAGTGCATTAAAGATGAATGGGATTAAGCCAAAACAGCCGCCCTAGTAGCGACACGGGCACGATGAATAAGCACGTAGAATAGCAGAAGTGATTCTCAAGAATAACTCCCACTCATTCACTCACTTTCGCTCTCTCTTAGGTTTAGGAAATTCGTATGGAATTTGAGAGAGGGGGTTTAAGGTCCTTATATAGGCCTGAAACTGATGGAAATGGCCCCAGGGCCAAAGTATACTTAGGTTATGTCCAAAGTGCGACTGTTTCAGCTCAACGGAGCACTTCCGGAGCCCCCCTTGAGCCAAAGGTTGGACTTAAGCTCACCGACCATGGATCTAGGTCGAGTTAAGTTTTCATTCCAGTCGGGTTCCCAGATCATACGTGGCGGACCAGTTTCAGTTCAACGGTCACCGAAACTCGATCAGGGTTACAAGTACACTGCCATGTGTATGAAATTTCTCCTGATCCGAGGGTGTATGTGGGTCAGATTCTGACAGTCTGATTGCTTATATCAGGCCCACAAGCAACAAGTCTCAGATTACTTAAATTAGATTTAATTTCTAAAGAAAACCACGTTTTCTCACACACTTCACTCCGGGCTCAAGCGAATAGCCCCGGGACACTATCTGGATTTGATTTCCAAGATGGTTGTCAAGCCCAGCAAGGCGGTCCTAAGTATATAACTTCGTATTATTCAGACTTTCGACGTGCGGTCCAGATTTGATACGAAGTTTCAATGTGCTCCCGAGAGCAACTGGGTAATGAGATTGATCCTAGATTTTAGGGTAACCTAGCGTCAATGATTCTACAAGTTTTGGGTCTTGCAGATCGTATTTAAAGTGGATCAAGCGGATTTCGTAGCTAATCTAGTTTAGCCCTTAGTTACTTCTCGTTTAATTTCTAAAGGATTTGAGGTTTGAGAAGTTAATAAAGGGTTAGGACCGACTCCTTGCCTAAGGACATCTAACTCCAGGTTGGCAAAAATCTGGGGCGTTACAATCTACCCCCCTTAAAAATAATTTCATCCCTGAAATTGCCTAAGGGTAGTAAGTAAAGATTTTATTATTCCTCTTGCTCAAGTTTTACTGATTTCAAGTTTATATGCGTGGTACGACGTACACTAACTATGCTAGTCTGGCTCATGTTCGTTTACCCCCCTTAAAATATCCTTTATCTCTTGCTTATACCCTGATGGTTTGCTACAATTCATTCTTTTATCTATTTGACGTCTTGACGACAATTCCCATTTATTTAGAGTAAGATATTTTATTTCAATAGTCAACCAATACGGAGAGACGGTTGTAGTAGGCTTGTTCCCGATACATCGATCGTCTACCTGACCTGGGTAGAAGGCTCATCGTATCCCTTCCTAGTCCTGGTAAATCCTGGTCTTCTACTCGGTCAAAGCAGTGAGTCCATTGGTAGCCACCCATAATTGAGAATTGGGTCAAGCCGCGAATGCTTCGCAGTTGTATATGTCAGTAACTCCGTAGTCTGATCACTCAAAAAAAAATTAAGGAATGTTCATCAATGAAATGGTCAAATTTCCTAGTCATAAGGTTACCCATTGGGTCTTGGTCTAGGAGAGTCCTCATCTTAATTCATGTCCATGGTAGTAGTTACACTCGTACTCATACTTAGGCCCTTTCTGTAATACGAATTGGTTTAATGCTTAAACCCTGATTACTTTCCTTCTACTAACTTTATTAGCGACATTCTAAGAAAGGTTCACATCCTATTTAGTGACCTATCTTTACGTATAGTCTGGATCAATTCCATTCGATCCTAGGCCAGTGGACTATCGGCCCACCAAGCTTCCGTTGCACCCTAACTCGACCTCATTCATAACCTTTCCACCCCCCTTAAAAACTTATTTAAGGCTCAAGAATCCATGTCTTGCTCCGTACGTCAGAACGAGGTATAATTTAGACCTAGTTGAATACTATAAGATACTCTATACATTATTAGTGCATAAGGAATTTGGACAAAATAGGTTAACGGGCAGATTATCTTTCTAAGGCCATATGCACAATATGTATACCCGAATGGTCTGTGATTCAGGACCTAATTCCTAACTCTCTGCTGCCCATTTGAGAAATTTCTTAGGCCCAAGCAAAGTATCCCTATTGGCTATGTGTTCTTAACACTTCTCAAAAGTGAAGTAACAAACTTTGTTGTAAGTGGTTCGGCCCACGTAGGAAAGTTGTGAGATGAGATTTTGGTTGAAAGTTATGAGACACAAAGTTGGGTTTTGTGCTCATATGGTGTGTGAAATGGTGAGGCCAAGAGGAGTAAGAGATGGGTTTAGAGGAGTAATGGTGGAGGGGTGGAAGGAGTTCACAATTGTCAAGTACAACTCCTGTCAAGTATTCTACACATTTGATAACAAAAAGACTTCATGCATTTCATTTAATCCAAAATTGTCACAATACATGGGTGTAGCATTACATGGACCGTGACAGAAGATGCATGTGAGCTAATACAATTAAGGCTTCAAACACTAAAACATACTACCAAACTACCACACTACGAAGCCACTCAACATGAAAACACAAAGGTCCTAACACAGCAATAAACAAACTACGAGACAACGGCACGGATGACTAGGCATCTGAGTCTGACGACGGAGGAGGGGCACCCTTATCCTACAAGCAGCACAGGATAGTCTTCAAAGTACGATTCACTTTGTTGAACTTGTGTTTCACAGGCCCCGAAGATCTGTTGAGGCATAAAATAAGCAAAGAAGTGAAGAGAGAAAGATCAAGAAAATCAGTTTGATAGATAAAGAAGATCAGTGAAGAAGAGAAAGATCAAGAAAATCAGTTTGAAGATAAAGAAATCAGTTTAAGACTACTTTGCGCGGTTCTCGCAAAGTGAATAGATTGCGCTGGACCGCGCAAAGTAAATGGGTGCGCGGGTTGATCAAGGAAGACAGATTACGCGGGACTGATAGATTGCGCCAGACCGCGCAAAGCATGTCGTTTGCGCATGTCCGCGCAAAGTATTTTACGGTGGTATAAAAATGGTTGGATGTTATTTTGTCCCACATCGACCAGAACAGAGATTTACACCAGTAAAAATGTCTATAAATACCCCGTTCTTTCTCTCAAAAGGGGTTGGAAGATTTCAGAGTGGAAGAAAGACGAAGAAGAAGACAGAAGGTGCAAAGGAGCATTGGGCTCATATAGTTTGCGCGGACTCGCGCAAAGGAGCATTGGGCTCCTGTAGTTTGCGCGGACCCGCGCAAAGCATGTCGTTTGCGCGGACCCGCGCAAACCGACTGCTGGACAGTCTATAACAGCAATGGGCTGATATGCTGCTGGAATGGCTAGAGTCTTCAAATCTTCAAGTTCTTCTTGTTCAGGAGGAAGGGAAGAATCATCGACGAAAAGGCGTATTCCTCCTAAGTCTCAGGAGATGACCGGAATAGCACTGAAATGCTGCCGAAATCTCTATTCTCTTGAAGACTGATTGGTCGACTTGTCTATTCCCCCTAAGTCATAGGAGATGATTGAAATCATTGCCGTTATGCTGTCGAAATTCATATTTAACTACGATAATTGTAACTTACAAGGAATTCTTTGTAAACTATCTTAGAATCAAGGGATATCAGAGGATGTAAATGAATTCAGAATCAATAAAGTCTTTGTAACTGTTCCATTATTATGTTTGAATAAGATAATGCTCCCAAATCAAATACATTTGTTTCCTTGTCGAAACAAAATGGCGACTCTGCTGGGGACTTTTATCTTATTTAACACTAACATTAGGAAAGTTGCGAGACTCTCATTACTGTTTTTGGGGTCTGGTAGATGCCAAAATGGCGACTCTCAGTGGGAACACCCCTTCATCTCTAAAATAGTTTACTTAATCTTTCGCATACTAATTTCATGTATGTTTCGTTATTGAAGGTACCCAAATTCAATCACATAACATTGCTAATGGCTAACGTTGTGAGAAAAGTGAACTTCCGATTCACTGCTACTGGGTTTGTAATTGAATATGCGCCACGCCAAACTCCTGAGCATACGAAAGCAAGCACTACAAGCAGGCGCAAAGTGACTCAAGTAACAGCGGGAGTCATTTCCGTCTCACCCCAACCACAAGAAAGTGATGAGAACTGGACTTTGGTCTTGTCAAAAAGACAAAAGCAAAGACCTTAAAGAACCGCAGGGCGAAATTGCTTGTACCAAGAGCTGAGGTACCAATCACGCGTAGTATATCAAGAAGAAAACCCGAGCTCGCTCCTCCGGCAATTTATCCTGAACAAGCTGCTTCGTAGTTCTCGTTGCACGATTTTCCAGCTTTGGTCGCTCCAAAGACCAAATGGACAGAATCGCAGAAAGGCAAAGCACTGATGATAGGATCACTGATGCCCGTGTCACCTCAAACAAGCTCGCCCATAATTGTATCACCTCGATCGATTAAAAGCACGAGAAGTACACAAGAGTCAAACGAGACTCCAATTTCTCCCCTCTTTATAAGTCCTGTTACGTCAACATACTCTCGTTTTACTCAAAAAACAGCTTCGACAAACAGTCAAGAGGCCGCAGTATATATGGCAGAGACGGGTCAAGGAAATAGACCAACTACTGAAGAACGTGTTGATCAAATGGCAGAGGCACAAAGAGTGCTAATGGATGAATGCCGGAACCTCAGAGAAGCTCTGGCAACTCTGGCACATAATGTAGCCCAGATAGTGGCTCCACCCATGATGGGAGCAACAAATGGACAAGAGAACCAACCTGAAGGCTCCCGTCCGCAGGGGATAGGATCGCGAGGGTCAGTTCCAGTGACAAGAGCTATAACACAGGATGATGTAAGACAAGTCGTCGAAGAAGCAGTCAGAATAGAAAGGGAGCGCGCGAATACCGGTCGTTTCAGATACCGAACACCCTACCCGAGAGAGGTAGAGGATGTTCCGTTTCCAGCCAATTTTAAGCATCCAGATTTCCAGAAATTTAATGGGGAAGGATCACCAGAAGAACACCTGATGCATTTCATCACCAGCATGGGGAATTTCTCCACGATACCTCAATACTGTTTACGCTTATTTGGATCATCATTGACAAGTAAAGCTTTCAGGTGGTATTCAAATTTAGCACCAGGATCTATACGCACATGGGAAGAAATGTAAGATGCTTTCATGTCAAACTTCTTCTCGTCAGAGCGCGATGTTAGCATCACAGAATTAGCTTCAGTACGACAGCGAGAAGGAGAACCAGTTGAAAAATTCATAGACAGATGGAAGACACTGGGGGCATCGTGTAGGCAGTTGCCGGAAGAAAAGGAACAAGTCAAAATGTGTCTGAACTCTATGGAGACAGGAATTGCGTTCGGACTCACCAGCGCTGATATCGGAACCTTTCGCGATTTGGCTACCAAAGCCCATGCATTGGAATTAATGACTCGTAAGATGCCAGCATTTCATCATGAAACTGTCAGAAGAATACCTGGCAGGACAACCGTCAACACCATTGATCGGGATAAGAAAAATCAAGATGCGAGGGGCTCAAGAGACAAAAGGCCGGAAGGAAAAGAAAGCTGGAATCAATCAAGGGACAGATACGGGAAAAAAGCTCAGAATGCTCGATTCTCATGAAGGATTTGAGTTTGATAAAGAGGACGTGGTGCCTATGATGCAACAATTGTTAAAAGCAGGTACCCTGGAATTACCAGAACCAAACGCCCTGAAGATGTGACGAGGACTCGAGAAAGAAACTTTTGCCGTTATCATCGCCTAGTGGGACATCCGACGGAAAATTGTTACACGTTAAAATGCATCATACAGCGAATGATAAATAGAGGTGATATAATAACCAGCGAAAGCAAAGAAAGAATACAAGGGCGACAGTAAATGTATTGTCAATTCAAGAAAAGACTCGGGGAATAAAAGAGAAGGGAGATCGAAGGTCGATAAGAAATGCGACAATGATTACGTTGCGATCAGGGAAGCAGATAATGAGTCCGGTAAAGCAAAAAGCAGGAGTTATAAGGAAAGAAGTGACTGAAAGACAGAATACTGAGGATAGAAGTAGAAATGGAGACGCAGCGACAAAAGTGGCTTATGACGTAGTTAGCCACTTGAAGGGTATACCGGCACGTTTAAGTATTTATGATGCGCTCAAGTTGTCAGAAGAATTTCGGCAGAGTTTGATTCAAGTACTGTCTGATCACGATGTGAGAGAAACTTTACTGACAGAAATGAAGAATGAAAGAAACAATGAAAAGATGAATTGTCTACCAGTAATATCTTTCTGATGACGATTTAATTGGTGAAATGGAACATAACAGGCCATTGATGATAGAAGGGTACATTTGCGAAAAGAAGATAAAACGGATTATGATAGATAATGGGTCCGCAGTGAATCTTTTGTCACTCTCCATGATTACTAAATTGGGTTATCGCCGTTCAGATTTGCGCCCCAGTGGAATGATGATACAGGGGTTTAATCAAGATGGACAACGCGCACTCGGTAAAATTACAGTAACATTGGAAGTGGGAGAATTAATCACTACTGTTATATGTCACGTTATAAATGTTATGACGACATATAACCTTCTCTTGGGAAGGCCGTGGATACATCAGTACAATATTGTACCTTCTACTCTACACCAATGTTTCAAATACTGTAAGGACGGAATGCAGTGTAAAGTAATGGCTGATGCGAAACCCTATACAGAAGCTGAGTCTTTCTTTGCGGATACTAGCTATTATAAATGTTTCTCCAAAGAAGTGGGAATGATGATGGAAAGAGAGTCTTAAAAGATGTCCAAATAAATAAAGTTAGAGAAGAAAGGGCGGAAACTCCTGGGACTACAGAAGCAAGAAAAAAGTTCTATTTTGTACCAAAGCGCCTGAGACAACCGGGACAACCGCCGTTAACATTGTTGTCGACAGAACAGTTGAAAGTCTTACAGTCCAATTACACAATGCCCTTACCCAATATTGAAAGATGTAAGCCATTTGCAGCCGCCCCAGGAACATTTCAAGTCAGAGCCAGTGCTAAATATCCTGAAGCAATAGAGTTTCACGCTGCAGCAGAGGTGAAGAATGAAAACACAAGCAATATATATCATGGAGAGTTAGCACCGCAGAATTTGAGAAAATACAGTGCAGTAAGCAAGAAAATCATGAGAAATATGGGTTTTGATTGTGACAAGCCACTGGACTGAATCATGGGAAAGGAATTCAAATCCCTCTCGGAGTTAATCAGGAAAAACGGAGAAAATTCCAAGGATTAGGAGCAGAATCATCAGTAAATATGGTATCAGTAAATATGACTCCAGCCGAACAAATGTCAGAACAAGATGCTAAGGTAGTCGAGTATCCTGAAACCGCTCCAAGACAAATAGAAGACGGGGGGCAGCCGACGATAGATGGCTTGCGAGAAATAAATTTGGGAACAGCAGAAGAGCCAAGGAACACATTCATCAGCGTCAGTCTTTCAGATCAGGAATTTGAGAAATATGGCCAACTTCTCAAAGAAAATAAAGACGTCTTCGCCTGGACATATGAAGAAATGCCGGGATTGGAACCCTCTGTAGCAATGCATCGATTAAATATTTCCAAAGAAAAGAAACCAGTAAAGCAAGCACAAAGGCGATTCCACCCAGACCTGATTCCATTAATCGAAAAAGAAGTAAATAAACTAATAAAGGTTGGGTTCATCAGAGAAGTTAAATATCCCAAGTGGATATCAAACATTGTTCCGGTGAAAAAGAAGAATGGGCAGATTAGAGTATGCATTGACTTCAGAGATCTGAATGAAGCATGTCCAAAGGATGACTTCCCTCTCCCGATAACAGAATTATTAATTGATAGCACTACTCAGTATGCTATTATGTCCTTTATGGACGGATACGCAGGTTATAATCAAATCAGGATGGCACCCGAAGATGAAGAGGCAACGGCTTTCAGAACGCCGCTTGGAATTTATTGTTATAAAGTTATGCCTTTCGGTCTCAAAAATGCTGGGGCAACATATCAAAGGGCGATGAAAAATATTTTTCAAGATATGATGCATAAACATGTTGAATGCTATGTTGATGACTTGGTGGTCAGGTCGGGAGATCATCAAGAACACCGCGAACATTTAGCATCAGTCTTCCGTCGGCTCAGAAAGAAGCAACTAAAGATGAACCCTGCTAAGTGTGCATTTGGAGTATCTTCTGGCAAATTCCTCGGCTTTGTTGTACGACACAGAGGGATCGAGATTGATCCAGAAAAAATTAAGGCTATTCAAAATATGCCGCCACCAACGACGTTGAAGGAATTGAAAAGCTTACAAGGAAAATTGGCATACATTCGCCGTTTCATTTCAAACCTCGCAGGAAGGTGTCAGCCATTTTCTCGGTTAATGAAGAAAGATACAGAATTTGTATGGGATCACGCCTGTCAAAATGCATTTGACTCAATTAAGGAATTATTGAAACAGCCGCCGGTGTTAACAGCTCCAGTGAAAGGTAAGCCACTTATCTTATATACATCTGCAGCTACAAATTCTTTGGGTGCTTTGTTAGCACAGGTAAACGAAGCCGGAAAAGAGACTGCTCTTTATTATCTAAGCCGAACATTGATGGGGGCAGAATGCAATTATTCCTCGATCGAAAAAGAATGTTTGGCGCTGATATTCGCTGTACAAAAGTTGAGGCATTATTGTCTCTCCCATGATATAACTCTGATCTCAAGAGCAGATCCGATAAAATTTTTGATGACCAGGCCAATGTTGTCGGGAAGACTAGCCAAGTGGATGTTATTGCTATCAGAATATACTATTTTGTATAAGCCGGCAAAAGCAGTAAAAGGACAAGCTATGGCAGACTTCCTCGCAGCACATCCTATAGCAGAAAGTGAGGAAATCAATGACGAATTCCCATATGAACAGGTTATGTTGGCTAAATCTCAGAATCTTTGGCAAATGTATTTTGATGGTGCTGCTCGAATATCGGGAGCGGGGGCAGGAGTGATATTCATTACGCCTCAAGGCGATTTATTACCATACTCCTTCACATTGGGCACCGCATGCACAAACAATGAAGCTGAATACAGAGCTCTTATCATCGGAATGGAAATAGCCCAGCAAATGGAAATAAAATTATTGCATATCTTCGGAGATTCTAAATTGATTATAAATCAATTGACAACGGAATTTGAAGGAAAGAAGAACTCCTGCCCTATTATCGGAAGGCACAACAGTTGCTTGAACAGTTTTGTCATGTGGAAATTAAACACATACCACGGCTGGAGAATGCAAAAGCAGATGCTTTAGCCAGTTTGGCAGCAGCTTTATCCTGCACAAACCGAAGTCCTCTTCAGGTAACTATAGAAGAAAGAAGATTCCTACCATCTGTAGCAGTTATCGAAGAAACCGTTGAGACGTTTCCTATATGCTATCTGGAAGTAATAACAGATGATTGGCGTCAGCCTTTTGTTGATTATCTCAAATATAATATCTTGCCAGAAGATAATGCACAAAGACAGCAAATTAAACAGCGATCGGGCAAATTTGTCATATGCAACGAAGTATTGTATAGAAAATCTTATAATGGAATGCTGTTAAGATGCTTAGACAAGCAAGAAGCAAACCAAATGCTGCGGGAGGCACATTCAGGTGAATGTGGAGCACATCAAGCCGGCCGAAATTTATGCCATAGAGTGCATCGAATGGGTTATTATTGGCCTACTATGTTCAAAGATGCAATAGAATACGCAAAGCGGTGTCATGAATGTCAAATACACGGAGATGTAATACATGTTCCCCCAGAAGACTTACATCAGTCTGTTGCTTCCTGGCCTTTCTCAGCTTGGGGACTCGATGTGATTGGTCCTATAAATCCCCCTTCATCTAAAGGAAAACAGTATATTCTGGCAGCAACAGACTATTTCTCCAAATGGACCGAAGCAATTGCCTTGCGTAGTGTTAAAGAGACAGACGTGGTCAATTTCATCCGGCATGCTATAATATACCGTCATGGTATTCCGAAAAAGATCGTCACTGATAATGGCACCCCTTTTAAAAATAGAGGCATGGAAAAGTTGTGTCAGAAGTTCGGCATCCAGCATTCTTTTTCAACACCTTACTATCCTCCGGCCAATGGATTAGCAGAGGCGTTTAACAAAACGATTGTCAAAATAATGAAAAAACGGTGACATGCAATAAGCGTGATTGGGATGAAAAGTTACAAGAAGCATTATGGGCCTACAGAACTACCCATCGTACAGCAACAGGGGCGACACCGTATTCATTAATCTATGGTATAGAGGCAGTTATCCCAATTGAAATGCAGGTGGCATCACTCAGAATAGCAGTACATCAGTCTATAACAGATGATGAAAATGCAAAAATAAGGCTGAAAGAATTAGATCTGCTCGATGAGAAACGTCTTGAAGCTCAGCAGCGGTTGCAGTCATATCAGGCCAGGATATCGGCTGCATTTGATAAACAGGTTAAATACCGCTCTTTCAAAAAAGGGGATATGGTGTTAATGCTGAAAAGACCTATAGTGATTACTCGCCGAACAGGGGGCAAGTTCGAGCCTAAATGGGACGGTCCATATGTGGTAAAAGAAGTATACTCCAATGGGGCATATAGAATCACAAATCAAGAGGGACAGGGTATCAGTATACTTGTCAACGCCCGTTTCATCAAAAGATACTATCCCTAAAGATAGACATGTGGATTTTGATTCAGAATATTATCGGCATAATGAATCTGTATCAAAAGGGGGCAAGGATGAATAAGATCATGTTTATATGTCAACAAAAGAAGCTGTGAAGAAGAAATTCACAAGCATGTCAATTATCAAGCATCAAATCCGAAAATATATATATGATCATCATCACCAAATAAGTTTGACAAAATCAATATCATCTTGAAGATTCTCTTGAAGATATTGACAAAATTGATATATTGCCTTACAAGGCATGGATTCTCTTGAAGATATTGACAAGATTGATATATTGCCTTACAAGGCATGGATCTTCTTGAAGATATTATCTCAGTTGGAAATATCTACTATACTGGCAATGATGATGATCATAGATATTATTGCCTTACAAGGCACGGGTCTTCCTAAAGATATTATCAAAAGCAAGGATACATCAATCTCAGTTAAAGAGGCAGTATAGCCAAGCCAAATCTTAAAAGAGCCAAATTGAGCCAAATCAAAAAGATCAAGCTCTGTTAAAAAAAAAAAAAAAAAAAAAAGCTCTCAAAGGATCAAGCTCTAAAAGAGCCGGCCAACTATACATAAGACCTATGAAGATCGCCATTCGGGCAGCGGCGAGGAGTCAGTGGCCCTAAAAAGCCCGCGAAGACCATCGTGCACACCCATGCGGGCAGCTGACGAAGTCAAGGATTCAAAGCCTAAAAGGCCATAAATCCGCGAAGACTAGTCACCGTAACTCCCATGCCGTCTGTATAGCTTCCGGCAGCGCCACGGGGAACGGATGAAAATGCCCTCCTGTGAATGGGCTCGACCTTGCAGACGAAGAAAACAGGGGCCGCAGTGCGAGCTTTATGCCAACCGTGCGTAAGACCCTCCAGATCTAGGGTTTGATTTCAGTAGTAACTCGTGAGGAAGGGCTTAAACCTACTCATTGATGGACTGGCGACCCTAGATTTGGTGCCCAAAGGTAGCCTTGCGAGCCCTGCGAACTCTAGAGAGTTACCGTGGCCAACCTGTGCGTAAAACCAACAGTTCACCGCCCGGTAGCGTCAATGGGCCCCTCTGATGGACCTTGGCCGTGAGCTCAAGGCAGTGAAAAGCCCAAAAGCGAACTCTAGAGAGTTACAGTGGCCATCACATAAGACCCATAAATGCTCCACTACTCATGAGCTTAAACTGTGTGTGTGCGCACGCTCCACTACTCATGAGCTTAAACTGTGTGTGGCTAATTAAATTGAAACTTAGTACCGCCAATCTAAATACTCACATAGAGAATCCCGCACTAACAAAGCATAAAAGGTTTAGAAATTGTAAAGGATGTAATGAAATTATTATATAAAGTATAAATATAATTTGATAATATTAGTATAAATGTCATCAACATGCAATGTGAAAATGCTATTATAAACATCTCAAAATGCTTTCATAAAAACATATGTGAAGCCAAATAAATTATGTCCAAGAAACATGAAAGCAAAGATCACATGTTCAAAATTACATGTTTAAAGATCTTCTGTAATCCCCACTGCTTCTGAGTATCTGCGCAAATCTTCTTTCAATTGTGCCTGAGCTACATCATGTTTAGATTTTTCTTCAAGAATAAGTCTTGCCTGATCAGGAACGCCAGCAAGTTTATTCTCCAAAGAAGCAATCATTTCTTTACCTTGAAGTTGCGCGGATTTTTCAATATTAATGGATTGAACATTCGCCTGTATCTTCTCTTCAACATCTTGAATGATTAAGGCTTGTTCATGATTCCTTCTCTCCAGTTGAGAGATTTCTTCCTTCAGGGCTGCAATACGATCTTGGATAGTCATATTTTCATCAATATGAATCTTTAATTGATCTTGAAGAATCATATTCTCTTGTTCAAGTTTAGAAATTGATGAAGCTGTCAGAAAGGCTTGTTCTTGAGATGCAGCCAGCTGCTTCTTGTACTCTAAAATCTCAAGGGCAATTGTAACATTCTCTACCGATGCCAAAGAAATTACTGAATCACGAAATTTGAGGAGTAATCACGCAAAGGAGATATGTTGATTCTAGCCATCTTGACAGAGCTCTCCAAAATCTCTATAGCAACATCCAAGTCCAACCATTGATCAGGATTTCTGAAGATATGGATTATTGCTAATAAGGAATGTTTCACCATAAGCATTTTATGAATAGGGATTTTCACAAAGGACGACAATTCAGAAGTAGTGGTCACAGAATCAGAACTGGCTGCACCACTGCAAGAATGAGTTCCTATAGCAAAAGAAGAAAGATATTCAAAATATTATTATGAAATATATAGTTATGAGTAAAGATAATCAGTGCATATATATGTACCTGTCACTGGAATATGACTAACAGAAGGAGAAGCTCTCTGAGTCATGGAAAGACCAAGTTCCACCATATCAGCAAAAGATGGTGCTCTAGCTTCCGTGCTTGAATCTCTGGTAGCCGGAGTTGGCAAGTCTGTAGTTTCTGTTGAAAATGTGATTTCACGAGCCACTACTCTCTGTACTACCAATGGAACTACAGGTGCTCTTAGTGAAGTTACCACGAGAGGGCTCACTGAAGAGATAGCACCTATTTCTGCAACTTGGGCACCTAAAATAGGGAGACACAATAATTTTTTTTTAAAAAAAATAATAGTTGTTAAAATATAGATAGATATATGCATATGAAAATTAAATCTCCTTTACCTGGTGGATACCCATATTCGCCATAATTTAAAAGTTCCTCTTCATCTTCCTCAGTTGCAGGAGATTTAGCAGGAACATTTACACCAGGAAGAGTCTTAGAGGTTGCAGGGGAAGATTCCATCTCAACTTCTTTCGCAATTGTTTCCTCATCCCCGTTGATGTCAACTTCACCTTCTTTAAAGTCATCATCTTTATCTTCACAGCTGTTACTATCTCTGCTGTTTTCATATTGTGAAGATTCAGTAGTATCTGACGATGAAGCTGAACTTTCATCTTCCAAAATTTCTTCGTCAACTTCTTCAATGATAACTTGCTTCCCTTTGTAAGAAACGGGTTGACTGCTCTCCGGTGCAGGCTCTTGGACTATAGGGGAAGCGGATGCTTGGCGGGTCCTTTCTGGAAGAATAGGGGATGATGTTTGCAAACGCGTTTTTGATCTAGTCATTGGGGAAGATGGACTAGGACCAAGGGGTTGTGGAGGAGATATGGAAGTACCAATAGCTGGTCCGTCTTGAACCGCTGCAGTCTCTGCAGGAATTGGAGAAGATGTACCTTCAACATCGTTTGCGGCTTGATTTGAGAAGTCCCGACGAGATTTCTCAAATTCTCTCAGAACTCCGTGAGCAAACCAGCCATCCAAAGTGTTGATAGGCTTGATTTCACGGATAGGGTCTTCCAATGATATCTTCCTACAAATTTCTCCAGGATGAGATGCATGGCTCTTTTCTGGAATATAACCGATTCCACTCTCTAAATTTCTGCCCTTCAGCCTGGGCGGATGAAGAAAGATAGAAGAACCCACTGGCAAGCATTTAGTGACCAAGTATGATTGGTGATCCCACCATCGCATCCAGCTATATGATGTACGGACTATGCGATTACAGCCTGAAATTATGAAAAGAGATCCAAGGCAACCATTTAGCAGTTCTTTACATATCATGGCCCAGTTAAGAGGACCAGTTCCATAACAGCGCATTTTTCTAGTAACCAGCCCGCAGTCTTGAGGCACGGTTTGATCATTACCAAATTGACGAGCAAAGCGACTGGGGTAGTAAGGTTCTCTCCAAAATTCTGTTCCTTCCCGAAGAGGTAAACTGCATGAGCGAATAGAAAAGAAGAAAGCTCTCTCTGCTGCAGTAAGCGTTTCTTGGTCCACCATATCTGTATCTTCAGTGTAGCGATAAAGCGGAACTGAAAGAAGTTTATCTGGTCATCATCTCGAATTTTATTGGCAACCCACTCATACGCTCTTTTTGCCATCGCTCTTTGCTGAAAGAACCAGAGTGGAAGGTGAGAAGGATGAGTATATGCTTGCTCTGGAGCCTCAAAAGTCCAAGGAAAATAAACTCCTAGCCACCCCGTAATATAATGCCAAGACGTATGTGCAGACGAAGCTCCAAGAATAGGGTCTTTTACGTGAGTAGCTACTTCTCCAAGGGCTCTATAAATAGAACATAATACTGGAGGAGCAAGAGAGTATTTATGGCCTTCCGCTAAAGCACCAGCCACAACAAAGACGCTTGGACGAACAGCATCTGCCCATTTAGAGCTGGGCAATACGACCAAACTTAGCCAATAAGCTAAGAACGCTGCAAGTTCTCCAAAAGAGCTATATTCTGGTCTTCCTCTTATTGCATCTCGAAGCTTCGTTAATTCTTTAGAGTGACAATCGCGAAATCTTCAAAGAAAAATGAGGAGGTTAATATGTAGGAATGGCTAAATAGCAAGAATATAAAGAATAAGTCAACTGTCGGATTGATAAATACCTGAGACCTCTAAAAAATGTGTCAGCCATTGTAGAGGGGGAATTTTGTGGAAGCTGGGAAATTTCCCCATCTCTTTGAACAGTTCTATGGTAGTCTCAGAGATAGAAGGTTTGCGGTCTGGAGAAGATACAAAGGATAATTCTCTGTTGGTAGGAATGAATTCATCATAGAATTTGCCTGTTATTGTGAGACCGGCTATACGATGAAGATCCCAAAGTGATATGCTCATTTCACCATAAGGTAAATGGAAGGAGTTGGTTGTAGGCGACCAGTATTCAAGGAAGCCTTTCAGTATATTGGGTTCCCTATAGAAGTATTTGGAGGTCACTTCTATGGCATCATAAAGGCCAATCTTTGCAAGAGTGCTCGTATGCTTCAGTAATATAGCCTCCGCCCATTCAGAGTAATAGCGGCGAGCAGTTAACATGCCTCTGATGCGGAATTCTGCCTGTCCCCAGAGTTGTTCTCGATCTCTAAAGCGCTGTCGAACTGTCTCATAAAAATGAGAAGGAAAGAGATCATGAGGATGTGGAAAGGAACTAAGAAGATCATGGGATAAGTTTCTCCTATCCTTTGTCGCGGCTTTTGTGTTTGAATGATTCCCTCAAGGATTCGGGGCTCTCTTGAGGCCTACGATTCAGTATACATTAACCTCTCGCCATGGATGTAATCTTTAGACTCACAGTCAAGCATGGACTGATGGCGATATACTTTGATGGGAATAACCGTCATGCCCTCCGCATGAGGATTGTCAAACTTCATGACACCTTCAACAACTCGTACTGAGTCCCATGAGTTTTGAAGTCTCTTCTTCTTGTGTTCCTTGATCTTCTCTGCAAATTCTTTCGCCTTATTGCGGCGAGTTTTCTTCGAACGAGAAGCCGAGGAGTGTCTCCACGGGGAGATGGTCTTTCACTATCAGTACGAATATGAGCTGTGGTCTTTAACCATTCATCCCAGTCATACTCTCTGCCATGCTTAGGCGGACATTTGATATCTCCCAAAGATATAGATCTATGAATGGGGGATGGCAAAGATCTGATGCGATCAGAAAAGTCAAATGTAGGGAGAACAGGCTCTTTAAAATAAGCAGGATTTCTGGAAGTCATCTTTATTCTCTTAGCAGGAGGTTGATCAGAAGAAGGTGAGTCAGAAGGAGTCACAGGACGGGCCGTTTGTTTAATACGAGCCATGAAAATAAGTCAAGGAAGGAAGATAGATGACAGAGTAAGAAAGGAAGAAAGAAGAAAATGGCTAAGTAATGGAAAAAGTTCAAAAGAAATTGGCTAAGTTCGAAGTACTTTGCACGGGTCCGCGCAAAGTATATGGTTTACGTGGAAAAGATTGCAACCTCGAAGGCCTTCGCGCAAACTGAAAAGGTTTGTGCGAGTTCGCGCAAAGTGAGAAGTTTTCGCGGAAGAAAATCGCACGGGCAGAGTTTCGGCACAGCACAAGCAGTACGTGAAAATGACCAAAGTGTTGGGCTATTTATAGTATTTCTGGCCGAGTATGGTACTCGACCGAGCTTTGTGCGGGGTCGCGCAAACCTTACAGAAAATGAGTGATTTGATCCTTTTTCTTTAATTTTCTGAAAAAACAAAGAACGGATCAAGGGGGCATCTGTTGAGGCATAAAATAAGCAAAGAAGTGAAGAGGAGAAAGATCAAGAAAATCAGTTTGAAGATAAAGAAATCAGGTTTAAAGACTACCTTGCGCGGGTTCACGCAAAGTGAATAGATTGCGCTGGACCACGCAAAGTAAATGGGTTGCGCGGGTTGATCAAGGAAGACAGATTGCGCGGGACTGATGATTGCCCGAGACCACGCAAAGCATGTCGTTTGCGCGTGTCCGCGCAAAGTATTTTGTGGTGGTGGTTGGATGTTATTTTGTCCCACATCGACCAGAACAGAGATTTATACCAGTAAAAATGTCCATAAATACCCCGTTCTTTCTCTCAAAAGGGGTTGGAAGATTTCAGAGTGGAAGAAAGACGAAGAAGAAGACAGAAGGTGCAAAGGAGCATTGGGCTCATATGGTTTGCGCGGACTCGCGCAAAGGAGCATTGGGCTCCTGTAGTTTGTGCGGACCCGCGCAAAGAATGTCGTTTACGCGGACCCGCGCAAACCGACTGCTGGACAGTCTATAACAGCAATGGGCTGATATGCTGCTGGAATGGCTAGAGTCTTCAAATCTTCAAGTTCTTCTTGTTCAGGAGGAAGGGAAGAATCATCGATGAAAAGGCGTATTCCTCCTAAGTTCAGGAGATGACCAGAATAGCACTGAAATGCTGCCGAAATCTCTATTCTCTTGAAGACTGATTGGTCGACTTGTCTATTCCTCCTAAGTCATAGGAGATGATTAAAATCATTGCCGTTATGCTGTCGAAATTCATATTTAACTACGATAATTGTAACTTACAAGGAATTCTTTGTAAACTATCTTAGAATCAAGGGATATCAGAGGATGTAAATGAATTCAGAATCAATAAAATGTGATGATTGTCTTTGTAACTGTTCCATTATTATGTTTAAATAAGATAATGCTCCAAATCAAATACATTTGTTTCCTTGTCGAAACAGATCCATAATATCCTGTCGTAGGACAGCCTGACCTTCCTCAGGCGGGCAAAACGGGCATCCCTAGCAGCCCGATCAGCGTCCTGCTCCGGTACCTTAGGAGGCGAGCTCTCCTCTGTATCCTGGGCCCCCTCTTCTCTTCGCTCACTTCCTCTTCTATTTCAGCTCCAGCTTCTTCCTCACTTTCTTCCACTTCACTCTCTGTCTCATCCTCACTTTCCTCAAGTCGGGCTTATCGTTGTCGTGGCCCGATGTCCATCTGATTGAGAGTAGTCTCATTGATGAAATGTTGCAGCACTGGAAGTTCTGTGCCAAGACTGTAGCCGAACTCGCGTGCAATCTTGCATATAAGCCGGCCGAAGGGGAGCGAATCAGTCCTTTTATTTGAGCGTGCGGTCAGAAGATCTTTCACAAAACATACATGGGCACGCACAACTTCTCTCCCTGCCCCGCCTAGTATAGAAAGTCGACCACCAGGCGCGTGCACTCACTGCGATTGCTCCACCTAGGATAGACTTTGAATGTGAAAATGTGATGGAGTAGACAGAAGTCGTCAGTCATACTGGTCGCTAGAAGACTATTATTTGGCTGCCACTGAACCAGTCGACCACAAAGGAAAAGCGTACGATGATCCCTTTCACGTGCACTCTTCAAATTCGTCTCGCTCGCATGGACTTGGCCAAGCGGTATGCCCGTGAGTCGAGCTATCAGGCCAGCGTCGATTGTGGCCTCCCGATCTCTTCCGAATAGGATCTTGAACTGCAAGGGAGCCAGCGTAGGCTCTTGAAATATGGCCATAAAAAGCTCGGACAATACCCACATTCGCACGATATTTTCCCTCAAACACAGGACCCCACCTAGCTTCACCCAGGCGCTCCAATAACAGATACTCTCCAAAGAGTTTCCCATCAACTTGAGCTTCGAAAAAGACCCTACGACCCACATAAACTCCATGCAATAAATCTGCCAACAGAGCTCTCGGGAGCGGAGCCTAAGGATCGAGGTCCCGCTTAATCCGTACCTCACGTTCAACGCCCGTGCTTGCGGTGGCGCATCTCGGTCTCCTTGAACGAGTGGGGCGACTAGGCTCGGCTTCATCCACGGCACCCTTTCTCTTTTCCATGAGAGAAAGAATGGTGGAAATTGAGAAAATGACCGTAATAACTTTGAATAAAGCCATGAAAAAGGTAAGAAAAGGGAGAAAAGGGTTGGAGTCTTTAGGTCTCCACAGATTTGAGCCTTAAGGGAGGGTGTAAAGGCTCAAATGGAAGAGGATGGAGAGAAAAAATGAAGGAAGAGGATGGGTAGTGGGTGTACACGAATTTGAGCCTCAAATGGGGGATTCAAGAGCTCAAATGAGAGAGAATGGAGAAGGTAGGCAGCTATGGTTGAGAGATTCTGAATGTGTGGTGAAGGTAGTGCACGAAAATGAAGGAAAAAAAGGGTGGAGGGGTGATTTTTTGTGAAAAATCTGAAGTTTGGAGAGAAAGGAGAGCTTGGGGTGGTGATTTGTGAAGGGAAGGTGGGTTTGGAAGGATTTTAATCGACGAACCCTGAATCAGTGGGCCACACAACACATGAGAACCATCAGCCCGCGTCGGCCCACCCGACTAGGCCCATTTGGCGGCGAGCTCCTCGCCGACCTCTGGAGGTTCTGGCGAGGGCTCTCCATTTGGACGAGGTCCTCCTGCCCCCCTTGGTCCAAAAATGTGTGGGGCCCACCCTGGGTCCCCCCGGAAGTGCCCGATTTGTGCCCCACCTCCGTTTTGAGACTATTCGGGCCGTTTCGGATACTATCTGATGTATCTTCGCATTTAGCGATTTCTAAAGGCTGGGACGGGGTCATTTGTGATCTAAATCCATCGTTTGACGGTCTAGGAGTGATCCGGGGTCGCCTCATGCAATCACGGAGGTGTACAGACTCGATCTCGGCGATCGTTTTCGGTGAACTTTGCCAATTGGTGAAACCGGGACTCCTATGACTGTTTCTACATTTTCTCGCACCCACCTAAGTTGAATTTGCGTCAGCGTAAGTTGTGTGAACATAACCCAGGTCCAGTTTAATCCAAATCATGCTCTAATACCAACTTGTAATGCCCTAAAATTGGGGG
The DNA here is from genome assembly GCA_021015155.1 of Magnolia officinalis. Classification (NCBI taxonomy): domain Eukaryota; kingdom Viridiplantae; phylum Streptophyta; class Magnoliopsida; order Magnoliales; family Magnoliaceae; genus Magnolia; species Magnolia officinalis. Next base: position 60,845,872 of record JAJHSJ010000002.1, read on the forward strand.
TTGAGCATAAGCTCAACTCCCGAGTTCCAACGCATCACATATGCAACATAAACAATGATGATTGAATGTTGTCCGTGTTAGTGCATTAAAGATTAATGGGATTAAGCCAAAACAGCATATATACTCCAGATACAGTTAAATTATGCCAGTGGAAGACTGTGATAGATATATAACATATATAAACTGTTGTAAGTCTCCAGAGTGTGAACATGTTACCAGGTTAAATATATCCAAGTATACTAAAAAAAATGGACAAAATGAATACACAAGGGTGTTCCAAAAGAACAAAGTAAAGTGTAATGGCATCTAATCAGCAACTCTGTAACCCTGTCGATCAGAAGATGGTCTACATAGACCGGCCTGATAGCAGCATAAAGGAGAAACCCTCCTCATCATCATAAAGACCGGCTCCGCTTCGTAAGCATCGCCATCATCTGAAACTCAAATAGGGTCTGGTTGGTGTGTGCACACCGTCACGTAACGTGGGAGTGAGTGATCAACTTAGTGGAATAAGAAAGCAGAGGTTAACATGTTATCAATTCAATCAAGCGGTAATGATAAAGCAGCAAATCACACATCCCTAAGTACTCTTATTAATGCAAGAATGGTATGAATAAATGATGCATGCCCACGCCTATGCTCCCTCAGCGACTTCATCTCACATTCGCGCATGAACAACAATGCCTCAGTGCTTGACCTGCTATGCCGGAACGCACGCGTAATGCGGTGCACGCATATGATTATCAAGTTCTTATTAGTCCTTTTCATACAGTAGAATTGGGAGACTAAGGTACCTCCCTTATATCAATGCCCAAACAATGATCCATTCTAGGGTCGTCAGTCCAAGTAAATCTCATACGATATTACGGTTGTAGGTCGCTGCAAAGGGCTCGTCGCCAAATCAGAATAGGCCTAGTTCATACTCTGATTACTACAGAAAGGCTCGTCGCCTCAACGCAGGTTCAGTGTATGCTCGAGGTCACTACAAAGGGTACGTCTAGGGCTGTTAGGGCTGTTACACGGAATCGTTACACCACTCCCCCATCACCCATCACGGCTTCGTCACCAAAACAGTGTACGCCAACAGCTCGAATATAGTGTCCCATACCACCGTATTCGGCTCACGAGTCTGGTTGCTCACTGGTCACTACGGGGAGGCTCGTCGCCCCAGCGTAGGCCGACAGCTCGACCACGGTGTCCCATACCACCATGTCCGGTTCATGAGTCTTAGTGGATCGGGTACCAAGGTTAACGGGGTGTCCACTGGTGAGTTTGGTATCTTAGGTTCAAGCAGTAGCGTCCAAACATGGTGAACATTCATCGGGTCAATCGGGTTACTTGACGAGCTCGACTAGCATGAGCGCACATTGCATCGATCGACATGAAGTGCATAAGCACTTCGTGTGGCCTAACCACTGCCGACAACCAACACACGACTCGAGTTCGTCAAACACGTACTACGTGGCGAATGAATCTCAGCCACGACTTCAGGCCTGTTACCGATTGCCTTGACTATGTCATAGCCCCAATCACATTCAATCCTTACCCAGAAAACATGTGGAGTAGTCAAGCAGAATTAACAAAGTAATTCAAACAAGTTAACAAGCATGTTATAAGGCACAATGTAAGTAGGAAATACAAACACATACATTTCATGAGTAAGCGATTAAATTAAACAACTTGCATGAAGGAACTCATACACATCTCTAAGGTAGTTGAGAATCCTATCTCAACACCCACCTAAAGTACTATCATCTAAATACTTACTCATACAAGCATTTTCACAAACACTTAGAATACACTCATTAACATACATAACGCATATTGATTAAAACATGTACTAAGGCGAATCCTTTCACCGAGTAGTTATTACACATATATCTAGCATATATACACAGTAATTAATTACGGCAAACACACTTTCATATTTTGTACGTATACAGTATTTTCTACAAGTATACAGAACACATTATACGCCATAAATTACATACATAACTGAATCGCAAATCTAACATCGCATTTTGCATGTGAAATGACACCCAGATCATGAATCTATCATTATTCGACGTTGAAAGCGTTGAAAACCATAACCTAAGCATCTATAGTCCGCACCTTATGTCGTAGAACCGTAACGAACTCGACAGAGATTCTAGATCTTTGTTAACGATGAAATGGCAACCTATATCACGAGTTAAGTTAGTTATTTCGCTACTTGCAACAATTGAAACCCTAGAATAGATTAGGGTTAGGTTTTCTTACCTAAAAATGAAGTCAGAATCGCCCTAGTAGCGACACGGGCGCGATGAATAAGCACGTAGAATAGCAGAAGCGATTCTCAAGAATAGCTCCCACTCATTCACTCACTTTCGCTCTCTCTTAGGTTTAAGAAATTCGTATGGAATTTGAGAGAGGGGGTTTAAGGTCCTTATATAGGCCTGAAACTGATGGAAATGGCCCCAGGGCCAAAGTATACTTAGGTTATGTCCAAAGTGCGACTGTTTCAGCTCAACGGAGCACTTCCGGAGCCCCCCCTAGAGCCAAAGGTCGGACTTAAGCTCACCGACCATGGATCTAGGTCGAGTTAAGTTTTCATTCCAATCGGGTTCCCAGATCACACGTGGCGAACCAGCTTCAGTTCAACTATCACCGGAACTCGATCAGGGTTACAAGTACACTGCCATGTGTATGAAATTTCTCCTGATCCGAGGGTGTATGTGGATCAGATTCTGACGGTCTGATTGCTTATATCAGGCCCACAAGCGACAAGTCTCAGATTACTTAAATTAGATTTAATTTCTAAAGAAAACCACGTTTTCTCACACACTTCACTCCGGGCTCAAGCAAATAGCCCCGGGATACTATCTGGATTTGATTTCCAAGATGGTTGTCAAGCCCAGCAAGGCGATCCTAATTATATAACTTCATACTATTCGGACTTTCGACGTGCGGTCCAGATCCGATACGGAGTTTCAATTTGCTCCCGAGAGCAACTGGGTAATGATATTTATCCTAGATTTTAAGGTAACCTAGCATCAATGATTCTACAAGTTTTGGGTCTTGCAGATCGCATTTAAAGTGGATCAAGCAGATTTTGTAGTTAATCTAGTTTAGCCCTTAGTTACTTCTCGTTTAATTTCTAAAGGAATTGAGGTTTGAGAAGTTAATAAGGGGTTAGGACCGACCCCTTGCCTAAGGACATCTAACTCCAGGTTGGCAAAAATCTGGGGCGTTACAATAAGACTTTGCCAAATTAAAATTTAACAGCGGAATTCAATCGAAAATAAGATAGCCTTATAAATAGATAAATAAAATACAGTACTTTAAATAAATCAATGAACATAAATGTAATGCAACCTTAAATAAAGAGCTTGATACTAATGTTGTTCTAAGGACAACCTTTGCACCATAAAAATCAAGGGTTTATGGCAAGACAACCTTACTAGAACAAATTGAATATCAAAACTCAAATAGAAAGGAAATAAAGGAAATAGCTATAAATAAATTTTAAACTATTACAACATTTCCCACTTTGCTTGAAATGTAAATATTACAACATTCACATCCACATATACATTCCACAAATCTGAATGATTAAAGATATAGAAATTAAGTAAACGTCCAAATCACAAAACACACTGATATATAGTGGTTCACCTGTGTGTTCACCAACTGTTAAACAATAGCCACACAGCTTGCCACTCCACTCCTAATATCCTCACACAGGGGATATCAGCGTTCACTATGAAAATAGGTTTCACAGGTTCACTTAAAACCTTTATAATTGTGTCTTTCAAATGGGCTTACACAGCTCAAAAACCCCACTTCTGAGTTTTTCTGGCTCTCCTCAGATAACCATACAAATTGAGATTTTTCTGGCTTAACCTCAAACAAAACCAAAAGATGGAACTTTACAATAAAGTAAAATACCTGGATTTCTCCTTTTGTAGCAGTCCGGAAGAACCAATTGGAGTAGAAGTTCGAATGTAGAAGTTCAATGTCCAATACTCACTTTAAAATGGTTATAGGTTCTAATTGATTTTAAATTAAACCAGTTGGGCTAGCTAGATTTGATTTTGATTCCGAGAAGAAGGAATACAACAATTCCTCTTTTCAATTCAGATTGGAATATAGAAATAAAATCAAATACACAAAGCTAACAAAAGAGAATATAAAATATGTACAGAGTAGCTTAAAATGAACACTAAATTATCTCAAAGTGATGCCTTGAATTTTCTTGAATTTGGTTATAAATCTCTAAAATTCGTACTCTATTTATAGTTGCAGAAATCGCTTCTACGACTGGTCATGTGGCCACCACGACTAGTCGTAGGTCGAACTGCATTTTGAAAATTTAAGCGCGATCTGATAAAACCGTTCCACGACTAGTCGAAGGTAGTCCACGACCGGTCGTGTGCACTCTACGACTGGTCGTGAACCACCCACGACTGGTCGTGAGACATAAAGTTTAGTCGCTGGAGTTTGAGTCGAAGATCTAGAACTGGTCGAAGGAGGAGTCGTGACCATTCCTACGACTGGTCGAAAAGTCTCTAGGACTGGTTGTAGAATAACCAAAAAATTTTAAAAAATTGAAACAACTTAGGACTGGTCTTAGAATTTCTTGGACTGGTCGAACCAGTGCTAGGACTAGTCGAACAAGGTCCAGGACTAGTCTTAGAATAGACCAAATTCATGTAAAAAGATTCATCTTGAATTATGTATACAAAATGACCTACCCTAAGGTCAAACTAAGGTCTATCATACCTGAGACATGAAGTATGAACATGGAAACTTCATTCTATCAGATGATGGTTAACCTTTAAACCTTATGAAGCTTGAGATCTCTACTTGATGTAGCTTGATCTTGAGATCTTCTACAGCTGGAAATTAAACTTCATCTTAAGTTGCCCTTGAGTCTTGAAATGCACTTGAGTCTTGAACAAACACTTTTCTTATCGATGTAGCTCATAGCATTGATGCTTACAAAAGAGGACAAAATACATGACCTTGCATTTCTTGAAGTCGATTACCGTACTTGACTTGAAGCATTGTGCTGTCGTGTCTTGAAACATATATATATATCAACATACAAACACAAGACACTGATAGAGGTTTTGGCACAACAAAATTTGACAACCAAAGGAGCATGAGACCATAGCACTTACAGTCATGAATTTTTTATGAGGAGCGTAGATAAAACATTATTTGTTAAGAAACATAAAGATCATATTTTAATTGTGCAAATCTATGTTGATGACATTATCTATGGATCTACTTGTGCTAACATGTCTGTTGAGTTTGCAGATCTTATGAAATCAAAATTCGAAATGAGCATGGTTGGAGAACTAAATTATTTCCTTGGGTTGCAAGTCAAACAGCTTCCTGATGGATTCTTCATCTCTCAAACCAAATATGCTTTGAACTTAGTTAAAAGGTTCGGATTTGAGAGTGGAAAGAATTTTGATACTCCAATGAGTACCACTCTGAAACTCTTAGAGGATTCAACAGGTAAGAGTGTGGATCCTTAGGTATATCTCAATATAATAGGAAGTTTACTTTATTTAACTGCGAGTCGACCAAATATTGCTTTTAGTGTTGGAATTTGTGCCAAATATCAATCGAATCCTAAAGAGTCCCACTTGATTGTTCTTAAGAATTTTGCAATATGTCGCTAGTTCAGCTAATCTTGGTCTCTGGTATCCACATGATACTAGTGTGCAATTAGCTGGTTACACGGATGCTGATTGGGCTGGTAACATTGATGATCATAAATCGACTAATGGTGGTTGTTTTTATGTCGGGAATTGTCTAGTTTCTTAGCTAAGTAAGAAACAAAGTTCTGTATCACTCTTTATTGCTGAGGTAGAATATATTGTTGCAGGTAATGCATGCACTCAATTAGTATGGATGAAGAGAATGCTAAGCGATTATGAAATTGCGCAAGAATCTATGATGTTATATTGTGATAACACAAGCGCAATTAATATTTCCAAAAATCTTATTCAGCATTCACGAACCAAGCACTTTGACATTAGGTATCATTATATTCGTGAATTGGTGGAAGAAAAGATAATTTCATTAGAATATATTCAAACCGAGAATCAACTAGCTGATGTATTCACAAAACCGCTCAACAAAAATCGATTTTCAAAATTGAAATTTAATCTTGGTAAATTTGAATTGATGATTTATGCTCATTTGTATCATAATGTTTGTATATATTATTCTGTATTTTTTACTTTAAATATATGCAAAATTGTACATTTTTTGTGTTACACGACCAGTCGAGAACACAGTCAACCAGTCGTGGCACGACCCATCGAGTATGTACACGACCAGTCGTGAAACGTACGAATTGGGTTTTTATTTAGGAAAAAGTGATTTTTCTTCATTTCCTTCTTCTCCATCAAGCCCAACCACGACCGGTCGAACCCATCTCCGATTACTCTCCGGTTAGTGCTTCATTTTTTATTTCCTTGTGTATTTAAGTTCATTGATCATCCTTAATCTTGATTTTGCTTCTTGTTTCAAGATTTATGGTGATTTGAAAGTGTTTCTTCCTTAAAATCTGATTTGCTTGGAATCCTTCCATTCTTTTTTGGAAATCTTTGTTTCTCTGTTTTTTTGTTGTAATGGAAGGAAGAAATAGGAAGAAAATCACTCGCGGTCCCTCTTCTTCCCATTCCGCACCCATTACCGTACGTCGTCTTCGGACTCCCGAAGAGGATTCAGAGAATATGCGGGATTTCCGTCTTAGAAATGTTATTGTTGAGCATGTTATCCTTATTAATCATATTGAGCACTTCAACATTGTCCCTCTCCTTCAAGTTGTAGGATGGGAAAACATACTATCTTGGGGTGGTCCTGCATACCGATCCATTGCACAAGGCATATACACATGCATTACTGAGTTCTCTCAAGATAATTTGACATTTACTGTGTTAACTAGAGAAGGTCCAATTAAGGTAGACCGTCATTTGATTTCAGCAATCATGGATATACCTATTGTTGATGACAGTGTACCCATATCTACTTTACAAGCTAGACCTTCTAAAAATGTTAAACAATTGATTACGAGAGTTCTCTGTAACATGAATGTAGAATGGAACGGCGGTATTGCGCTCAATTCCAAATATATGTTGCCCAGATACAGGGTCTTGCATCGTATTTTTATTTCAAATGTCTATCCTCGCTCAGGTAACATGACTAAGCTAACCTCTTTTATGGCCCGCATTATGCATTCTGTTGTAACTTGCATCCATATTTGTATTCCTTCTCTTATCTGTCATCATATTATTCAGTTTCATCTTCACCCTGGTCATAGCGATATTCCTTTCGCTTATCTTATGAATGCCTTAGCTGATCATGCTTTGATAGCTATGCCTGTTGGGGAAGGTTCTATTAATCTTCATCCATTTAACAACTCTAATATCAATAAGATGAACCTGGACTTAGCACCTAGTCAAGTTGATGGGAATGCTGGAGGAGATGAAGAAGCTGAAGTTGCTGACGCTTTACCTCAAGAAGACGTTAATATGGATGATTTATTTAATGAACTTGAATTAGATTCTGAGGCTGACCCTGATTATCAACTTTCTGGTTTCGATGAGAGGTTGCATACTCTTAAGGAACAGGTGGCTCAGATTCGTGTAACCTAGGATTCTCAATTTGTTTATATGCGCAAATACACGAGGCGCATTAATAAGGGTTTACATCAAATTGATCCATCTATTCCTGCTCCCTCTTCAGGATCTAACTAGTTTCTTTTTTATTTAGATGGTATCTATAATAACTTAATTCTAACTCTTTTCCCTATGACTACTTGGATAATATTGTTTAAACTCTTCTCTATGGTATCAGTTCAGATACTTTGTTTTATTTGGTTTGGATGAGTAGTTATTAATTCTATTTACTCTCTTCTTATATTCCTTTATCATTATTAGCTTCATTTGTCGTGTTGTGACAAAAAAGGGGAGAACGTTGTAGAATGATATGAGGATATGATATGATAGCTATGATGAAATGGGCTAATATTTTTTTTGCAGAGAGTAGTGTGGATTAAGGGGGAGAGTTAATTATTGAATATCTATTGCATTATTCATATCATAATATGCTTGTGTAATGTGTTGTTTGAATATCTATTGCATATTATAATTTTGGTTTTGTCACAAATTTGACAAAGGGAGAGATTGAAAGTGCTATGTTGATAAACCCTACGTATTGTCAAATTTTGGTGTGCCAAACCAATTCAAGTTTGTATCTTGATTTGTATCAAGCTTGTGGATTTGTTCACATTGAATCTTCGACGTTCGTTCTATTCGTACTGAATCTATCTTGCAATATCTACGACGAACCTACGAGATCTTCAAACTGGAAGAAAGTGAAGACTTAGTTTTTCAAGAACATTGCGGATCAAGATTTGGAACCAGAAAAGTCCAAGAACTCAAGACCTAGTTGAAGACTATGTTCGATATGTCGAATTCAAGCTTCGAAGAGCACAAGAATTAAAATTACTGAAGTGATCGATAGTTTGACAGTTCATATGTTCTATCTCACAAGTAAGGTATGATTGACCTAGATTGACCTTAGATCATGATTAGATCATTTCATACTTTCGGTCAATCATTTTGGTCATTTATAAGTGTAAAATTTTGTTCTTTCGACTAGCCCTCACACTGGCTTGACCAGTCTAGGATTTGTTATGAATTTTCAGAATTTTTCTTTGGTCTTCGACCAGTCCTAAAAACTGTTCGACTAGTCGTGTGAATAGTGCTCGACCAATCATGCAGTGCTAGACTCATTTTCAGTGAGTAATTTGGACACACACGACCAGTCGTGTAGTGTCCACAACCAGTCGAGCAAGCCACTCAACCAGTCATGGGACCCACAAGGCCAGTCGTGCGACTAAAAATTCTTATCACGCCAAAATTTTTAAAAATCTGTTCGGATAAGGCCAATCGTAGCTAACCAAAGGCCAGTCGTGCGAACCGATTTTTCACCTATAAATAATGCTCGAATTTTAGTGTTTTCTATTCAATTCTTATCATTCTTAAGCAATCACTCTGAGTTTTTTTTTAGTACATTCTAAGCTATTTTGTACATGTTTTAGATTCTTTAAAGTAGCTCTTGTAATTTGATTTTGAATCTCTATTCCATTCTTAAATTGAAAAGGGATATTTGATTTACCCTTTCCTGAGATCAAAATTAATACAAAGCCCTTGCTGATTTAATTAAAAGTCATCTAGCCTTAGAACCCTATATACTTGTGAGATTGAACGTTGAACATCTACTTCTTCATCAACTTGGTTCTACCGGGCTGCTTCAGAATCATCATATAAATAAGTATTTTACTTTTTCTGTAATTCAATTCTATTTGTTTGGTTGGTGAGATTGTTTCAGAAAATTTCCATTTGTGGTTTGTCTGAGGTGATCTAGAAAACTCAAAGCGTGGGGTATTTGAATTGTGTAAGCCCACTTGAAAGACATAATTGTGAAGGTTTTAGGTGAACTTTGAAAAACCTATTTTGATTAGTGAACTCTAATATCCTGAGGGAGTGAATATTAGGAGTGGAGTAGTTGTGTGGCTGTTGTTTAACAGTTGGTGTACACACAAGCAAACCACTATAATTCTTTGTGTTTGGTGGATGTATGGTTTATTTCTTTATCTTTTATGATTTAAGTTTGTGGGATGTATTTGTGGATGTGAATGTTGCAATCTTTACATTTTAGCATTGTGTGGTGAATGTTGTAATAGATTAGTTTCTATTTCTTTCATATCCTCTTCAGTTTGAGTTTTTGATACTCACCCACGTTCTAGTAAGGTTGTCCTGCCATAAACCATTAGTTTTTAGTGTCAGGTTGTCCTTAGAACCAAGTTGGTATCAACCTCTCAATACTTTATTTTTGAGGTTGTTATTTCCTTTGGTTATTTGCTTTTCATTTGGTTATCTTATTGTTTATATTCCGCTTATTAATTTTTATTTGGCATAGTCCTATTCCCCCCCCCCCCCCCCCCCCCCCCCCCTCCCCTCCCCCTCCCCTCCCCTCCCTCTAGGACATATTGCTCGACCTTCATCTCATCCATATGGGAAACTAAGGGCTACTTACTATTGCTGTTATTCTAAAACTTCATTAGTATCAAATTATAACAATTCTAATCCATGGAGCAAACTTAACATTAAAAGGGGAGCAAGAATCTTAAATTTAATGCAGCTTGTAGAAATATACATGTACTTAAGTAATTTCAAATGGGCATAATGAATGCATTATAACTCTCATGAGGTGGATTAGTGTGACAAAATTTTAAGATATTCCCACATAATTATTCATGCCAATTAAAAATTAAAGGAACACAACTACTATGCGCACAATTAAAATAAATTTATACAACTATCTTGGAATTCATCAAATGATGAAGTCATGTGGGATATCCCTCACCTTTGGTGTGGACGTACTTTACACTTCTCGTCAACGACCGATTCCAAATTTAAGATGCTTCGGATCTAATCCAACCCCGGTTGATCTTTAAATCAATTTCTCACAAAAGGTCTATACCTAAAGGATTTAGAATATTCCACACTTAAATATAAATTTGAGTATTATCTAATGTGAAATAGGAATTACATAATAAAACTCAGTCAACTTACCTGCCCCAACTGACTTGACTACGCTAGCTTGACATGCTTCGACCCAACTTGATCTTAGTGCGGTCCATATGAAGGAAACACTAATCATCGATTGATTTAAGTTAATATTTAAAATCAATATTTATAGTTATATCAGCATTTTAAACTACACTATAGAATGGGCTTACCAAGGTTTCTTGAATCAACTTGATTACAGTGAGTCGACTCAACTCGACTCGACAGCGAGTCAAGTTCCAAAACTCCACTTCTTCTCTTATTCTCCTTCTTCTTTCTTCCTTTCTGCTTGGTGGTCTTGAGACACAGAACCCAACATGGCCCTGACTCGCAGGACTCAAAACGAGTTGACTCAATGCGGCATGGATGACCAGCAGCCTCGACTCGGTCCTCTCTCTCTCTCTCTCTCTCTCTCTCACTTATCTTCTTCCCCATTCTCCCTAAATTTCCTGCTATAATGTTAGTTGGACCGGGTTAGACTCGAACCAGTTCAGACCAGGCCCTAACTGCAAGATGATTCACTGAGTCGAATCACAGTGACTCGGTATCAGGAAAACCAAATCCCTCTTCTTCTCTTCTTCTCCTCCATCCTTCCTTTCTTTTCTTTCTTTCCTTTTCTTTGCATGTGCTGGAGGTCCAGCAGCATCCCCGGACGACCTGCCTCAAACTCATTAGCGAGTCGAGGACCCTGGCTCGCCCAGATGAGACTGAACTTGGTTTAGACTTGGTGTGAATCAGCATGGCATGAGCATGCATTCTCTCTCTCACTTCCCATTCTTCCTGCAGCACACGTCCAACATCTGGACATAGCAAAACTCGACCCAACTGCAACAAATTTTACTCCACTCGAAGCGACCCACTTCGGCAACTCGGTTGCACTATGTAGTGCAGCAGCAGGACTTGGTCTCAGCCTCCATCTCCTTTCTTTTTCTTCCTTCTTTTTCCATTCTTCTTTTCTTTCATCTGTTGCAGGTTGCTGTAAAGATGGCTTTCATGGAGGACGAAACAGAGCTGGAACCCGCAGTTCTCCTGGCCATTCTTCGACGAGGAAGATGGCCAAGCTCCAATGGCAGATTTAAGACGAAGCTTCGTTTCTTCATTCTGCTTCGTGTGGATGACTTCTACTGATCCCACAATGCTTCCGGACCATCGATTTCGAAGCTCTAGATATATTTCAGTGGTGGTTTCAAAGCTTAAAGGTTTCGGACACTTCTCTTGGCGCCGCAGGAAAATGGAGAAGGGCAGCTATCCTCCCTGCTGATTAGGGTTTCTATTCCTAAAATACAAGCCCTCAATGGTCGAGATGCTCTTATATGGACGGTTTAGATGAGTCCGTTCGAACAACTCACTATAACAAAGAGATTTCCTCCACACGTGCTCTTCTTTGGGAAGAAAACCCTAATCCTTATTGAGCTACGTTGAACGACTGAGACATAACACTTTGAACGATTGAGATTGTTGGGAGCATTCTCCCTAGGATCGCCAGCCTGGCAGTTGAAACGATTTTGGTTTCTGAAACAACGCATGAACGCACCCTCTTGGGCTGGTCATCATGCATACACACGCATGTTCCCACAGTGGAGTCTATAGGGTTTTTTGATGGTTTTGAGGGCCGCACCTAATGGACGGTTCAGATCATTGAAGTTGATGTGATGGTGGACCCAAATTCAAACTGACGAACCTTGTTCGTCATAGGCGGAAAAGAAAGAAAATGAGAGGAAATCCTCCTTTTTTAAAAAAAAATAATTCATCAGGTCAATAGCTTTGACCAGGCTATGTGATCTCGTGCACAGCAGTTGCTCTTGCACCGCGTACACGCTCATCTCGAGACTGTGGTCCACTGTTATGTGTGATCGAATCTACACCTTTCATTGGTCTCTACAAGTATCATTGAATCACTTGACTAGGAACGAATTCAATCCATGACTCGGGTGGGCCACAATTCCCAAATGGGCACATTTACTTGACATTCTCATGCATTCTAGCGGTCTGATGGATTTCAAATTTTATCCACACCAACCATTTGATCCATTGGTCCATATAAGACCATGATCCCAAGAATGAGACTGATCTAACCCTCAGGTAGGCCATATGACGCAATCTTTAGTCTTCAACCACCCATCTATGTCAATCCAACAGTCAGACTGCTATTTAGACTAATCACCAATGTTCTAAAATCTTTTTTCTAGCCCAGATGAAAATCGTTATCAGGTTGAATGGTTAGATGGCTTTATTGTAGTGGTCAAGTGATGGATTTCCAAATTGAATAATGTGGATACGATGAATGGTGAATCTGACGATTCGGGTCCCAATCTTAAAGATGATCTACAATTAGGGCCATTCCATGGTTCATACTAAACGCTTTGATTTGTCTATCAAAGTTATTAGTCTATTATGGTGATTGAAATCCTTAAAAAAAAATGGAGTGCCTTGATGATGTAGTGATCCGTCTCAAAAATCAGCGAATGTATAACTTGTTCTAGAGTATCTATTGCTCCTAATGGTCAAATTTGGACTAGAGCGTGTGAACGTTTAGATGAATTAGATTTGTACTTATTCTAAATTTGGTTACACGATAACACCCGAGTACTAAAAGTATGGGGTGTTACAACAATACATATATGAGATCAAGGTGGGCCATTGGCCACACCTAGGGATCAAGATGGGAACCATTGATTGGTGGGTCCCACTTGCCCTGTGCAAGAAAATGAAAGGATCTACGTAAAGAACACCCACCATTTGATCTTCTTCTTGGCTCCTTGGACTCCTAAACTCTTTGGCATTCCCTTTCATGGTGGAAGATGAAGGTTGGATGGCTAGGATGGGAGATTGGGTGGTAGGAAGTGGGCCGCACCTAGCTTCTCCTTGGGAGGCTTGGACATTGGCTCCCTTGGTTGCTTGAGAGATGGTTTGAGAATGAGAGAGAGAGAAGAGATGGGATGAAAAGGGATGGGTGGAATGGATGTTATAAGAAAGGGATGGTTAGGGTATGGGCTTGGTTGAATTTTCGGTGAAAGAGGGAGGGTGTGGAGAGAGAGAGAGGAGTTGACTTATGAGGGGTGAGGTGGCATGGGGTATGGGTAGTATACTTGACTTGTGATGTAATGTGTACTTGATTGTTTGATGTGATGAGTTATAGAGATTCTCTCGGAATTCACAATGCGTGGTGTTTCTTCAGAATGAATGCGTGCCACAAATCCTGGCCAGGGTATCGCATCGACGCACGAGACGCAGCGTTGGAACCGCAGCAACGGCATGGTCGCTAGGGTACAAGTTTTGAGTTAATCCAATTTTGATCTACAGGATGTGACTTACGGTCGCGCGCAATTGCCGGTTACAGGTCGCGGGTCACCGAAATTCGACGGGGAGGTTCGTGGAAGTTTACGGAATGGTACGGTCTAAAATACGGGCCTTACATCAACTCTCTATCATCTCAAACAATTCTTTTTGTAATAATAACACTTCATTATGTCTCTTTACACTCAGTCATAAGATTGTTCATTCATATATACCAGTTCCTCCTCCCCAAAATTCAAAGTGTGGACACTACACATATCAAAATGCCACATGGTTGCTATATCAGAGTTGTCCATCAGATGGGTCCCACTCTGCGGATGCCCTAGCCCAAAAGTATGGTGAGTTCATTGGAAAAGTATGACCATAAACTCCAGTATCTTATTCATTGCAATGCAATTCATTTCCACCATCTACAAACAGAAGACAAATCTCCCATTTTCCATAGCAATACAATCAAAATCAGCCAGGAGAACTATAGAAGCCTGTACACACAGTGTATTTGATACCCTCTTCATAAACACCATACATTCACATTTAAAAATCCCCTCCCCACCATCTAATATAAAGTAAACAAAATAGCAAGGTAAAATCTTTGTCCATCTGCTCAAAACTATTCGTAACTCAAACCCATGATATCCAAATTCACAACCACTATTGATGCTCATCAAGAATCATGGATTTAGAGTGAGAAACTTACCCAAACGGCTTGGAAGATCGCCTCCGATACTCCAAACGGCTTCAAAGAAGGCTTGAGAGGATGACTTGAGAGAAGAAGCAATGCAAAGTGGAGATGAAAAGGGAAACACTCAAAATAATGAACTATTTAGTGAAAACATTAAATGCAGAATACAAAGGGTTTTTGTCATATCGAGAGATCGTTCGCTATTATCGAGCAATGCTAGATATATCGAGATTTGAACATCGATATTATCGAGACATGCTCGATATATGTCTCGATAATATTGAGAAATTATGGAAATTTTAGTGTTGGCTGCTGGACAGTTTACAGGCAAAGTCGATATTATCGATCATTTATCGATATATCGAAGATCGAATCTCGATATTATTGTTTCGACCAGAAACGAAAAGCATTTGATTTGGGGGAATTTATTCAACGATAACAAAGAAAGCATGAGAGAACAGATATCATAGAGTATTTTATTTAGTCTGAGTTCTTTTACATCCTCATGTTTTCCTTGATTTTGAAAACAAAGTACAAAGAATTTGTATAACGAATGAAGGAGAAGGCAGTCTAATGGAAATTTCGGCAGCATTTCGACGCATATTGATCATATCTCCAAGGGAGACGAGTTGTGCAAATCCAAAATCCTTGCTTCAAACAATCATACAAGAAGTGTATTCTTCAGAAAATGAAGTGTGGAGAAAACCCACAAATTTACATCGCACAAAAAGCTCATGTTACATAGAGACGCACAGCTCACTCGATCGAGTTGCGCGGGTGCGCACAACTTATCTTTAGTACTTATATTGAGTTGTACGGGTGCGCACAACTTATCTTGAGTTGCACGAGTCCACACAACTCATTTTGAGTACTTATATCAAGTTGTGCGGGTCCGCACAACTCGTCTTGAGTTGCGTGGGTCCGCACAACTCATCTTCCCTTCTCTCTCTCTTTCTCTCTCTCTCTACTCCTAGCACCTCTCTAAAACTTATGATCCTCAAATGAGGAGGGGAGGGGGGTATTTATAGACTTCTGCACGTGTGAAACATTGATTCACGTGTCGTGGGCCCTATTCCGCACAACACTATTTACCCGTGCAACTATTCATATGCGCAACAGTTCACCCGCATACTATTCACCCACGCAACTATTCATCCGCGCTACCATTCACCCGCATAACTATTCATCCGCACAATTCATCCATGCTACTATTCATTGACACTATTCATCTGTGCTACTATTCATTGGCACTATTCATTGCGGTAGATTTTCCAAAGAGGATAGAGAGTCGCATAATGGGCAGGGCTGCGGATCCTTCATGCATAACAAACCAAACTCCTGTCGACACATGTATTTTGTGCCCCAACAGATGCCCTATCGATCCTTCTTTGATTGATTTATGAAATCAAATGGAGGATCGATCTTCCTTCTACACAAAAATCCATTTACATCGGGAGAAGGATTGCCTAAACTGAGTAGTATTAAAAAGTCGAGCCCAAAAGAATCAAGCTCGGAAGAATCGTGTTTGAATGGATTGTTGTCAAACGAATCACGGTTGAAGGAATCGAGCTTGAATGAATTGCAATTGAAGGATGACTAGATGATCGTGCTCGAACA
Organism: Magnolia officinalis; assembly: GCA_021015155.1. NCBI lineage: Eukaryota > Viridiplantae > Streptophyta > Magnoliopsida > Magnoliales > Magnoliaceae > Magnolia > Magnolia officinalis. Next base: position 60,862,105 of record JAJHSJ010000002.1, read on the forward strand.
GAAGACTGAATGATAGCACGAAAGACTGAATGCCCCTAGTCAAAAGCATCGAGCAAATGATTCAGTTGGGAAGACAATGTGGCAACAAAAGCACTCTGTTTTCTTAGCAGTCAATCGGATAGAACACCTTTCCACGGCTTTAACTCCCTTATTCGCATAATCCTCTTTTCATCGAAACTTGCCACTATGGCGATTGTGGTGACTTCATCTTCAAGTATCTTAACCAGAAAACTATCTTCAATATTGTTGCTACTGCAATGGTCTCTTTGATCAACTCCGGCGACTCTTTCTTTGAACTCCATGTCCATTGTTCTTTAATACTGCTCCAACTGCAATGATATCTTCGATTGTCTCCTTTATTCATAGTCTACATAGTCCAATATTTTGAATGGTGATCTTTTCTGCCAAGTTAATCGGAATCAGTATCTCAAGATATCATAATTTTCTAATTTAGATTCATGAAGTATTGATAATTGTGAAATAACTTGAAAGCCTTTAGAATAATTATAATATTTGCAATATGACAGTGATTTGATTATCCCTTTTTTGTGCTTGTCAACGTGCTTCGCATTGCATTTGTCGCATTCTATCGTGTTTTCAGAGATGTCATTTCACGCTCTAAAAGTTCAAACACTGAGTCTTTTCTAGTTTGTACTCCCTGGCATTTCTACATAGATTTGTTAGGAGTGTATTTCCTTTGGACCTTTGTTGATTCAGAAAAATAAAGAACACTCCTTTTCATTTACTAGCTTTCTGGGGGATATAGAAGAAGTTATCGACAATGATTCCATCTCTTTCGATGAATATTTGTTCCTTGTCTCCATTAGGTCCATTACTATTTCGTTGAAAGAAGGTAACAAGTTTTGACGAGAACCATATTATCCCAACTGATCATATAACTAGGCTTTGATATAAAGGCAACTTTTAAATATCAATACTGAATCTCGTTTCATATTTCCTGGCTGTAATTATCCAGCTCATGCTTCTTATAGTTGAATGAGTTGATGAGATCCTCAATATTACTTAGCGCGCAATTATTGCTCAGTAGATTATACCATAAGAATTTTTTCACCACGCATAAGGAATTATTAGAAAGACCAAGGCATAAATTACTTCGAAGAACCAGATCATGCCCCCTATCCAATTCATCTTTGCATAAAGATTTCTTTGAAAGATAATACTTGAGAAGTAAAGCATGCTGCCGCTCTTAAAAAATGGATAACAGTCGACGTTCTTTTAAGGAATTTAAAGAATATATATATATATATATATATATAATTATCAAGCCGCCCGGAAGAAAATGATAATTCTTTGTTATTTACTCTCTATCGCCTTTGAGGATTTCGTAAGATAATATTTCTTCGTCATCAAGAAGATAAGAGATAAAAAAATCCCATGGCTCTTGTTGAAATGATAAATATACTATTGCCTGCACACATTTGACTGGACATGACTAGATATAAATAGTGTCATGCCCCAAACTCGGAAATCGGGCTCACAAAATTTTCGATAGCCAAATCTGGTGCCGACAGCCTCCATAGTACCTCATTCTCGGCTCCCAGCGCCCATACACCAAGTTTCGATCCTGGGATCCTACAAGGAGGATTTTTCAACGTGCATTTATCTCGTAAGGAGCATAACCACAAATTTACCTAAATCACAAAGGCAACATCATCATCACATATCCACTAATATAAACATTTGAATACAATGCTGAAAGGGAAATACATATATCAAAAAGTAAAGCTCCAGAAAACCGCTGCACGCTCCATGCTCAACGCTGTTGCAACCTAACGCCACCTGCAGGCATCTATCATACATAAGCTTATAGAAAGCTTAGAGGGTGGTGGAAGTGTGTGCACAAAGTAAGTGCCAAGTATGCAATACAATGCCATAAATCATACAATATTAAAATAAACGGAAATACTGACAAGATCATGAATCATACGATATCAGGGTAAGCAGAAATACTGACAAGATCATGAATCGTACGATATCAGAGTAAGCAAAAATATACTAGTATGATCATGAATCATACGATATCAGAGTCAGCGGAAATACACTGGTAAGTCCATGAGTGTCATCAGTCGTACCAAGGCTATGCGATGCAAGGCATGAATGCTAACGGCCATATCAATGCAGAAACATGGCAACCCAAAATGCTAAGTGCTGCGGATGCAATGTATATGTGGTGCGAATGAAATGACCAAGCTAGAGTGAATTCAAGATGATAGTACGTAAGCTATGGGGTCCATCACAAGGGACTTCTATTCAAACCAGTCTCAGACCTAAATTTGGATAGCTAGACTCAAATAGTAGACTCTTAATCTCAGGTTAGTCGCGCGCCCCAATCGAAATCCTTGCCATTACGAAGGTACACAAAATTTAATTGCGCACCACCAGCCTGAGTGGATAGTAAATAAATGAATATGCAACTCCTACTCAGTAAGTCCACATATCAATACGGTTCCTCTATGAAAAATCACCGGGGTCTATTACACTCCAAACCAGATTGCCACCCCATCGCGTGCAACAAGGTGAGTGGAAGAGACCACACTATCTACCTGCCAATATCGGGCCCGGCTCGTTGATAGCGAACCCATTCCTCAAGCTAGTCAAACTTAACCTAGCTTTGCCTCCTCCTCTCGGGCAGGTAAGGTCGCACCCCCTTCGAACCGACCACGACACAGTGGGAGACGCAGCCTCGGATACGGCCTTCGTGCACTCATGCATCCACTCGGTCTAGACGTTGAAGTAACCTTTGGAACCAAGAGGGTTTAGGGAATTTCACCAAGGGATATCTATAGCACCCCATGTAGAACAGATTTTCGATGTCCCATCTGGCCATCCACGATATGCATGTGGAGGCTACGGCACTGATGTCACTAGGGCGTACAGTAATCACAACATACAATGTAAGATGCATGAGTCATACAATCCAGTCATGCATCAATCTTGCGCATACCGTGCGCTCATGTGAGATAATTTCCACCTATCAAGGAGTCTCATAACAACATGCCCAATGACATATGCAATGGTCAACCATGAAATAATGGTAAAGACCACTTGAGTAGAAGTTAGAATATGTCAATATGTCCTAGAGGGGGGTGAATAGGACTTTTTAAAGTTTTTACAGTTTATTTAAAATCCTATCACTCTAATCCTATTAGGTATGCAATTCTCAGGATTACTCATATTAACTCTACTGGCTTCCAAGCCTTGTAGAGGATCCAATCACAACCTATTTATAAGATAAACAAATTGCAGATAAGATTGTGAAGGATATGACTATGTGTGTGTGTATAAGGTGTGATCTCAGATAATCAGATGTAAAGGCATGCAAGGGAATCACATAACTGAAAGACAATAATCATCTCAAACACAGTCATTTTTATAGCGGTTCGACTACTTGTCTACTCCACTCTCGGCTGTCGCACTCAACCCTTGAGTGTACCGGATTTCACTAAGGAGGTTTCCAAGGGTTCACCTTAAACCTTAGGTTTTAAATCAGGTTCACCTTCAACCTTTACAAAGGTTTTACACAGTTCACCTCAAACCCAGAGTTTTGCTGGTTCACTCCTAACCAGATGTTTATGCTCTCCATAGAGCAAGGGTCTACACAACGCACCCAGATTTTAGACCACACAGGTCAAGGACCTAATAGTTTATGCCCTACATAAGAGCAAGGGTCCACACTATGCACCCACAGCGTACACTCCCGCCGGAGGCCTCCTACGAGCGCTTCAAAGGGTGAGAACCACTTACGACCCAATCTTAGAAACGAATGATCACAAGTGTCCTCTGGACTCTATATACTTACAGATAAGTTGATGAGTCCCGTTAAGCACAACGCCAAAGATCTCCTCCTCCTTGTTGATGAAGAGTCTTCAACTCCCTTGATCCGCAACACAAGATGATGTACCGATGCTCGGCTTTGGGTTAGGTCAAGGGTGAGATGGAATCCTACTCTCTAAAGGTTTACCTATAAGGAAGGTAGAGTAGTTCCACTCTTATGCATTCAAGGCATCCCAGCATAATGATTTGCCATTAAGGTAGTAGTTGGAGGATCCTTGAATGCGGAAGTTCATTCCCCAATCCACTCTATTGAATATCAATGGTGAGGGTGGATTGGAGGATGAACTCCCTAGAGAGAAAGGGTATATTATCTAAGGTTAAACACTCAAAAGCTCTCTCTACTTTCTCTCACAGCAACAAAAGACAAGTCCTCTATAAATAGGCAAAAAGTTCTAACGGATATAAAACGGTCACATTTAGCAGGTGCACTTTCAATCTCCCCCTTTGTCAATTACGTGAAAAAATACTCAAAACACCCTAGAACACTTCTAGACACACCCTAAATTGTGTGTACATACAATTACACAATTTTACAATTTTTTTCTAACCCATGTACACATTTTAGAAGTATTTGCTCCCCCTTACTTCAAAACTCCCCCTTTCTTGGTGCAGCTGCTCCCCCTAACACCTGCAACACATTAGATATACAATTTTCCGCTCGGGGTGTTTCAAATTGTTCTCCCCCTTTTTGTCAGTCATTGGCAAAGGTATAGCAAGTGATGTTGACTGAAGCTTATAGTACGTGAGAGAATATGCATACAAGATACAAATGAGTAATGATCAAAATATTATAAGAAGTCATCTATGGTCAGAACAGGTGGAAAGCAGTGATAACAGTAAAGCAATTAAGCATTAAACACATCGTATGCATTCCATCAGACAAACTAGGGGAACCGAAAGCATAATTATGGCATTAAAGATACGAGTTCTGTTCAGCCATCGAAAAACCAAAACTGCCTCAGACGACAGTAAATCCCAAACCAAAAATAATTGTTTAGATAACCACAAAAGATACTGCTCCACCGAGCAAAAAAAAAAAAAATTAAGCCGATGGCATTGTGTCGTCCCGTCGGCATGTCAGCAAATCCACCAGCTGTTGTACAGTCTGCTGCACTTTCTGGATTACTCGCTCCAAAGCGGTCAACTGCTCACGTACAGAGTGAATATCTCTTTGGATTGTCCCAATTCTGTCCATTTTGAATCTCTTTGCATGTCCGGGTATTGACATAGATGGGGCAGGATCGGGTCAGATGATTCATCTCCTGTCCTCTCAGTTTCCTCCCAACGAGGATCACCAACACCTTCCTCTTCACATCCTTGAATCCCTTCTTCTTTGTACTCGTGGTACTCCAGGTCCATTTTTCGAATGTTCTTTGCATTAAAGACATGAACTGGAAGTACAGGATCAGTGGTAGGTGAAAAACCAATTCTTTAACAGATCCTGTTTATAATCCACGGATATGGCAAATGCAGATCTCTGGAGGTATGTATTGCATTAACCAACTGATTGACAATTTGTGTTGGAAGACAACCTTGTCCCATTTGCCACGGAGTATATAATCATGACCATA
>JAJHSJ010000002.1:60867630-61022972 GCA_021015155.1 Magnolia officinalis
CACTTTGGTTATAACCTAAGTATACCTTGACCATAAGTCTATTTTAGTGAGTTTTTAGGCTATATAAGGACCTTAGAACCCTCTCTCTCACAGCCAAATGAATTTGAGAGAAACCCTAGAGAGAGAAGAGAGAAAAGTGAGAGAAAGTGTGGGAGATGTGAGAGCATCTCCCTACCTCGCTTCCCTGCTGCTATCCATGCTTAACCGCTCCATTCTAATCATTTCTAGGTAAGAAACCCTAACCCTAATCTGATTTGGGGTTTTGATAGTTGTAGGTTATGAAATAGCTAACCTATTTCATTCCATAGGTTGCCAAACCGCCGTATATAGAAGTTTAGCAATTCTATCGATTCCGTTACAATTCTACGACAAAAGGTGAGGACTTTAGGTCTATAGGTTACGGTTTTCAACGCTTTCAATGTCAGATAATGATAGATTCATGATCTGCATGCAATTGCACATGTACAAAGTGCTGTCTGTTTTCCGTTTCGATTAAAGATGAAGAATATGGAATTTTACATATTCTAGGTATTTGTAGAAAGTACCGTATGCGTATAAATTTTGGAAATGTGTTTGCCATGATTATTTGTTGTATGAATATATTATGTATGGATAAAATACTGATTTGACGAAAGGACTCGTCCTAATACTTGTTTTGCTAATATACACTATGTATGTTGAAATAGTGTATTCTAGAAAGTACGGTATATGTATAAATTTTGGAGATGTGTTTACCATGATTATTTGCTATATGAGCATATTATATATGCGTAAATTACTTGTTTGGCGAAAGGACTCACCCTAATACATGTTTTGTTAACATACACTATGTATGTTGAAATGTTTCGTGTATTCTAAGTGTTTGTGAAAATGCTTGTGAGAGTAAGTGCTTGAATGATAGTGCCTTAGGTAGGTGTTGAGATGGGATTCTCAATTACCTTAGAGACGTATATGATTTCCTCCATGTCGGTTGTTACTTTAACCGCTTACTTATGAAATATATGTGTTTGTATTCTTGTTTATATAGTGCCTTATAACATGCTTTATAACATGCTTGTTATCATGCTTGAATTACTTTGTTCATCATGCTTTACTCTACATGCTTTAAATAAGGATTGATTGAGTTTGGGACTATAATTATAGTCCAGACAATCGGTACCAGATTTGAGATCGTGGTTGAGATTCATTTCGCCATGTAGGATGTGTTTGACGAACCCGAGTCGTACTGTAGTTGGCGACAGTGGTTAGGCCACGCGAAGTGCATATGCACTTCATGTCGTTCAGTTGATCGTGCGCTCGAGCTAGTCAGGCTCGTCAAGTAACCCGATATGTCTAATATATGTTCACCATGTTTGGACACTACTGCTTGAACTTAGGGTACCAAACTTACCAGTGAAATCCCGTTAACTATGGTACCTCGATCCACTAAGACTTATGAGCCGGGCATGGTGGTATTGGACACCGTGGTCGAGCTGTCGGCCTACGCTGGGGCCACGTGCCTCCTCATAGTGACCAGTGAGCAACCAGACTCGTGAGTCGATTATGGTGGTATGGGACACTATATTCGTGCTGTCGGCCTACATCGATGAGGTGATGGGGGAGTGGTGTAACCATTGTGCGTAACAGCCCTAGCAGCCCTTTGTAGTGACCTCGAGCATACTCTGAATTTGAGGTGAGGTGACGAGTTTTGCCGTGGTATATAGCGTATGAACTATACCTGTTTCAATTTAGTGATGAACCGTTAAAGAGGTGATGGGGAAGTGGTGTAACCATTGTGCGTAATAGCCGTGCCAGCCTTTGCAGCGACCTAGAAACACACCATCGTATGAGATTAACTAGGACTGACGACCCTAGAATGGATCATGTTTGGGAATGATACTAGGGAGGTACCTTAGTTTCCCAATACTGCTGTTTGAAATGGACTAATATTAACTCGGTAATCATGTTCATCATCGTATTGCATGTGTCTGGAAGATGTGGAGCACTGAGGGATGAAAGCATGCCACGAACGTAAGATGGTGTCGCACGAGGGTGTGTGTGGTGAGGGCATTCATCATGACTGCATTCATACTTGCATTAATAAGAGTAGTTAGGAGTGTTTGATTGTACTGCTTTATCATTACTGCTTGACTGAATTGATAACATGATAACCTATGCTTTATTGTTCCACTGAGTTAGCTACTCACTCCCACGTTACAGGATGGTGTTGTACACACCAACCAGACTCTGTCTTAGGTGCAGATGAGATGACGACTCAGGAGGCTGAGCCGGACTACGATGAGGACCAGGATGAGTTCTCCTTTATGTAGTATTCTGGTGGCTTTGACTAGACCGCCTGGATCGTGGGGACTTCAGGACTTATCTTTTAGTTGTATTTTGACCTTTTGATTCAGAAACAATACATGTATATGGTTACTCAGTTAGTGTTCATACTCTGGAGATTGAGATGGTTTTGTTTATTTACATACCTTATATATCTATCCTAGTCTTCCGCTTGCAATTTTACTGTCTTTGGAGTATGATATGTTGTTTTGGCTTAATCTCACTCATGTTCAATGCACTAATACAGACAACATTCAATCATCATTCATTTTGTTGCATAAGTGATGCGTTGGAACTCGGGAGTTGAGTTTATGCTCGACCCCCGATTTTCAGGGCGTTACAAGATGGTATCAGAGCATGATTTTGATTAAACCGGACCTGAGTTATGTTCCCACAACATACGCTGACGCATTACAACTTAGGAGGGTGCGAGAATAATATAGAAACAATTCTAGGTTTCCCCAATTTTGCCATTTTACGAAGTTCATCGAAAACGACCATTTTGATCGAGTTCGTACTCGATCCTGCTCGCACGTGTCGATCCCAAATCACTTCTAGACCGTCTATCGACGTGTCTAGATCACAATACACCTCATCCCAGCAGTCAAAGATCTGTAAATGCAAGTATGTGTCCGAAAGTGCCTGAAACTACCCGAAATTGAGCGAATCGGGGTCGGAGGCCTACCCACATTAATCTAGGGGTACCCAGGGTTTTTTGGGGCTTAGGGGACAGGAGGGTCACGCCCATGGGGCGAGCCCTCAAAATCCGAATAGTTGGTCGGCGAGGCCTCACCGGATTTTGGGCTGGGCCGGGCCCGCGGCTCGGGCCGATCGACTTTGGGGGTATAAGGACCCCCCTGACATAGGTCCCGTCCATTTTCAATATCCCAAACCCCTACTTCCTTCACAAACCACCCCTCCAAGCTCTCCCTTTCCTTCCAAAATCCAATTTTCTCTCTCAAACCTCCACTCCAATCGCTCAATCTGTCATTTTCGGCTACAACCCCTCCAAAGTCATCGTTCACAGCCATCCCTACCTCCCTACCCTCTCCGATCTCTCTCATTTGGGCCCTTACATGCTCCATGTGAAGCTCAAAAACGTGTAAGCTCCCTACCCTTTCCATTTCTTCATTTCCTACATTTCTTTCCTTTCATTTAGCCTCTACAACCCCTGTTGAGAACCAAATCCGTGGAGACCTAAATATCCCAGCCCTTTTCTCCATTTCCTTCACTTTTCCATGGCTCTATTCAAGGACGCTTAGGGCCCGTTCGGCCAACTACATTAAAGGAGTTTAGGTGGATGGAATTGTAAAGGTAACAATAAATGTATGAGTAAGGTATGGCCCCTAGATTGGGTGTATCCCATGTTTTCCGACACCATGTTTAGAATGTACGCAATTAAAAGTAAATTCTGAGATTTCCTTTCAAATAACACTTAGAAATTCATTATCCTGGGATTTGGAACTCCCATCTCACACTTTCCCACACAAGACTCATTTTCCAAAGCCTATACCAATAGTTTTAATCCCCACCCACCTCCTACCAAACATGTCATTCCCAATCCCTAGGTGGGATTAGCAATGTAGTCCCATTTAAGAAAATAGACCCATGGAGTTTTGGACTTAGAGCGGTGTTCCTAGATTTCGACAGACATGACCGAATAGGAAATCCAACAAATTAATAATGTGAACCTTAGGACATTCTTAGCTGGTATGAGCATATGTGAAGTGCTCGAGAGTAGTTAAATTTAAGTCCATACAACTCAATTCTAATTAGACAACGTTTGACCCTAAGCGATAAAACAATTTCTTATATTAGAAAGGGTATAAAACCATCTAGTGTATAAGCATAGACTTTGGACTACACCTATGATTTCCACTACTCCTTAATTAAGACTAGTCTACCGGTTACATTAGAGAATGCCAGAAACCGATAGATGTAGCTAGGTCAAATCAATACACCTCTTTGATCTGGGTGGCGCAGCGAAAGCGTGGTGGACCCTACCCCACTGGCCCAGGATCAAAACTGTGCTCGTTGAATATGAACATTATAGAAGCCCTAGCAAGTTCTGCTATAAGAAACTGTTTTAGGATGATCTAGTAAGATTTGATTCACCATTTCCTTAGAAATGGATAATAACAAGGACTCTCTTAGACTAAGACCTAAAGGGCAACCTTAGACATAGAGAATTTGAGCCTTTCAATGATGGACATTCCTTACGTTTCTAGAGTGATCGGACTACGGAGTTACTGAAATATACAACTGCGAAACATTCGCGGCTTGACCCAATTCTCAATCCTGGGCGACTACCAATGGACTCACTGCTTGGCCGAGCAGAAGACCAGGATCCACCAGGATTTGGAAGGGATACGATGAGCTTCCTACCCTGGCCTGATAGATGATCAATGTATCGGGATCAAGCCCACTATTAGCGTCTCTCCGTGTTGGTCAAACAATGAAAACAGCTGTCTTACTCTAAATAATTGAGGATTGTCGTCGAGACTCCAAATAGGTAAAGAAATTATAGCGAACCATCAGGGTATGAGAAATGGATAAAGAAATAAGTTTTAAGGGGGATAGACTAAAATGAACCAGGCTAGTATATACCCTACCACACGTAGAAACTTGGAATCAATAAGTCTTAGGCAAATGAAATAATAGAAATCTTCCCTTATTACCCTTAGCCAATTTCGGGGACGAAATTTTATTTTAAGGGGGGTAGATTGTAACATCCCAGATTTTTGCCAACCTGGGATTAGACGTCCTTAGGCAATGGGTCGATCCTAACACCTTATTAACTTGTCAGAACTGAATCCCACAGTCTAAAATCACTTCTTAACCCATTTCCTTCACAAATCCCACCCTTCACCACCTTGTTCTTTCAATTTTTCTAAGTACTTTCACATTAGACACTATCTTAAAGTTTAGGTGATGAAGAACAATACTTAAACTAAACATTGCTACAAAGGACTAAGTACCACCTTAGACCGAAATCACCCAGGACTAAATCCTTTAGAAATTAGGCGAGAATTAGCTAGTGTTAAACTAGAGTGCCTGTGAAATTAGCACCAATCATTTTAAATACGATCTGCAAGACCCAAAACTTGTAAAATCATTGACGCTAAGCTACCCTAAAATCTAGGATCAATCTCATTACCCGGCTGCTCTACGGAACATCTCGAAACTCCGTACCAGATCTGGACCGCACGTCGGAAGTTCGATTAACACGAAGTTAAGGAATCAGGACCGCCTTGCTGGGCTTGACAACCATCTCAAAAATCAAATCCAAATAGTGTCCCAGCGCTATTCGCTTGAGTTGGGAGCGGGGAGTGTGAGAAATGTGAAAATAATTCTAAATTAAATCCAAAATAAATAAATCTGGCACCTCTCGCTTGCGGATCAGTATTAAGCAACCAGACCGTCAGAATCAGACCAAATTACACCCTCGGATTAGGGATATTTTCCCAAACATATTCATGTACTCGGAATCTCCGATCGAGATCCACTGACCGTTAAATTGAAACTGGTCTGCCACACGTGATCTGAAAATCCCACTGAAACGAAAACATAACTCCACCTGGATCCGGTGTCTGTGAGCTTAAGTCCGACCTTTGGCTCAAGGGGCCCCGACAGAAGTCCTCCGTTGAGCTGAAACAGGTCCGCTTTGGTTATAACCTAAGTATACCTTGACCATAAGTCTATTTTAGTGAGTTTTTAGGCTATATAAGGACCTTAGAACCCTCTCTCTCACAGCCATACGAATTTGAGAGAAACCCTAGAGAGAGAAGAGAGAAAAGTGAGAGAAAGTGTGGGAGATATGAGAGCATCTCCCTGCCTCGCTTCCCTGCTGCTATCCATGCTTAACCGCTCCATTCTAATCATTTTTCCGGCGATTCCGACGTCATTTCTAGGTAAGAAACCCTAACCCTAATCTGATTTGGGGTTTTGATAGTTGTAGGTTATGAAATAGCTAACCTATTTCATTCCATAGGTTGCCAAACTGCCGTATATAAAAGCTTAGCAATTCTATCGACTCCGTTGCAATTCTACGACAAAAGGTGAGGACTTTAGGTGTATAGGTTACGGTTTTCAACGTTTTCAATGTCAGATAATGATAGATTCATGATCTGCATGCAATTGCACATGTACAAAGTGTTGTCTGTTTTTCGTTTCGATTAAAGATGAAGAATATAGAATTTTACATATTCTAGGTATTTGTAGAAGGTACCGTATGTGTATAAATTTTGGAAATGTGTTTGCCATGATTATTTGTTGTATGAATATATTATGTATGGATAAAATATTGATTTGGCGAAAGGACTCGCCCTAATACTTGTTTTGCTAATATACACTATGTATGTTGAAATAGTGTATTCTAGAAAGTACGGTATATGTATAAATTTTAGAGATGTGTTTACCATGATTATTTGTTGTATGAACATATTATATATGCATAAATTACTTGTTTGGCGAAAGGACTTGCCCTAATACATGTTTTGTTAACATACACTATGTATGTTGAAATTGTGTATTCTAAGTGTTTGTGAAAATGCTTGTGAGAGTAAGTGCTTGAATGATAGTGCCTTAGGTAGGTGTTGAGATGGGATTCTCAATTACCTTAGAGACGTATATGATTTCCTCCAAGTCGGTTGTTACTTTAACCGCTTACTTATGAAATATATGTGTTTGTATTCTTGTTTGTATAGTGCTTTATAACATGCTTTACGACATGCTTGTTATCATGCTTGAATTACTTTGTTCATTATGCTTTACTCTACATGCTTTAAATAAGGATTGATTGAGTTTGGGACTATGATTATAGTCCAGACAATCGGTACCAGATTTGAGATCGTGGTTGAGATTCATTTTGCCACGTAGGATGTGTTTGACGAACCCAAGTCGTACTTCAGTTGGCGACAGTGGTTAGGCCACGCGAAGTGCATATGCACTTCATGTCGTTCAGTTGATCGTGCGCTCGAGCTAGTAAGGATCGTCAAGTAACCCAATATGTCTAATGTATGTTCACCATATTTGGACCTTACTGCTTGAACCTAGGGTACCAAACTTACTAGTGAAATCCCGTTAACCATGGTACCTCGATCAGCTAAGACTCATGAGCCGGGCATGGTGGTATGGGACACCGTGGTCGAGCTGTCGGCCTACGCTGGGGCCACGTGCCTCCTCGTAGTGACCTGTGAGCAACCAGACTCGTGAGCCGATTATGGTGGTTTGAGACACTATATTCGTGTTGTCGGCCTACATTGATAAGGTGATGGGGGAGTAGTGTAACCATTGTGCGTAACAGCCCTGACAGCCCTTTGTAGTGACCTCGAGCATACTCTGAATTTGCGGTGAGGCGACGAGTTTTGTCGCGGTATATAGAGTATGAACTAGGCCTGTTTCAATTTAGTGATGAACCGTTAAAGAGGTGATGGGAGAGTGGTGTAACCATTGTGCGTAACTGCCCTGACAACCTTTGCAGCGACCTAAAAACACACCATCGTATGAGATTAACTAGGACTAATGACCCTAGAATGGATCATGTTTGGGAATGATACAAGGGAGGTACCTTAGTTTCTCAATACTACTTTTTGAAATGGACTAATAATAACTCGGTAATCATGCTCATCATCGCATTGCATGTGCCTGGAAGATGTAGAGCACTGAGGGATGAAAGCATGCCGCGAACGTAAGATGGTGTCGCACGAGGGTGTGTGTGGTGAGGGCATTCATCATGACTGCATTCATACTTGCATTAATAAGAGTAGTTAGGAGTGTTTGATTGTACTGCTTTATCATTACTGCTTGACTGAATTGATAACATGTTAACCTATGCTTTATTATTCCACTGAGTTAGCTACTCACTCCCACGTTACGAGACGGTGTTGTACACACCAAGCAGACTCTGTCTTAGGTGCAGATGAGATGACGACTCAGGAGGCTGAGCCGGACTACGACGAGGACCAAGACGAGTTCTCCTTTATGCAGTATTCTGGTGGCTTTGACTAGACCGCCTGGATCGTGGGGAGTTCAGGACTTATCTTTTAGTTGTATTTTGACCTTTTGATTCAGAAACAATACATGTATATGGTTACTCAGTTTGTGTTCATACTCTGGAGATTGAGATGGTTTTGTTTCTTTACATACCTTATATATCTATCCTAGTCTTCTGCTTACAATTTAACTGTCTCTGGAGTATGATATGTTGTTTTGGCTTAATCTCACTCATGTTCAATGCACTAATACAGAAAACATTCAATCATCATTTATTTTGTTGCATAAGTGATGCGTTGGAACTCGGGAGTTGAGTTTATGCTCTATCCCTGATTTTCAGGGCGTTATAGATTGTGTATCGTTATGCTACATCTTACATAAGTTGTGCCCTATGTTATATAGGGAATGCCACCTTTTGTCACGTGGAGCACGGCACGCCTCACATTTACTGATTCGATGGACCAGGCACCTCCCCGGAGTGATGGTCGTACAGACCCTAGTTTAGGCCCGGTTCGTGAGGCTATGCCTGAGTCTCAGCCTTCTACTGGTCCTACAGTTGGGCCGCCACCTTACACACCACCGGTTCGTGAGCAAAACTGTGCGTCTTCTTCGACGCAGCATGTGCCTCAGTCGGCCCCACCTACGGATAGGTTGGAGCTGTTGTTGATGATGATGCACCAGCAGCAGGTGCAGAACTAGCAGCAACAGATGCAGCAGCAGCAGCAGCTCTTGGCCACTATTACAAGAGCCCTAGGTCAGGGTGGGAGTGCGACTCCACCTGCACCATCTGTACACCCTACGGAGACTGTAGTGCCTTCCGCTCAGGATGAGGGTGTGACTCTACCTGCACCTGTTGTATACCCTATGGGGAACTTGGGTACTAGTGGCCTCCTCTAGCAATTCCAACGCTTGCAGCCTCCTACCTTTGCGGGTTCTCACAGACCCAAGGTGGCCGAATATTGGCTTGACCGCATCTCCAAGATGCTGAGGATGCTACCCTGTACAGAGCTGGAGTAGGTCGAGTTGGTCACCTTTATGTTTGAGAAGGAGGCCAGCTTATGGTGGGATAATGTCCTGAGGACCGTTACAGTTGATTATGTATGGACGTGGGCAGCATTTGAGACCCGCTTCCATGAGAAGTACTATCCCCTTACGTACTGGCACGAGAAGGAGAATGAATTCTTGCGCCTCAAACAGGGAGGCATGTCAGTGACAGAGTACGAGCACAGGTTTATGGAGTTGGGCAGGCACGTCCCTACTGTACTTGCTGATGCCCAGATGCGGATGCGACATTTTTTCGAGGGCTTGCTACCTGATATTCGCTTGAAGATGTGTTGTGTTAGCATACCCTCCAATGCTGAGTTAGTACACATGTCTATGCGATCAGAGCAGGACGGGGATCGTTTGTCACGTTCTCGTGGACCTATGATCCCTAAGCCACGACCAGATATGCCAAGCAAGCCATTTCTCGGCAAGAGGTCCCGTACCGACTCTCCCCCCAGGATCGCGGCACCACTAATTCCGATGAGGTGACCTGGTGTGACATGTACGTACTGTGGGGACCAGGTCACGCTGCGGAGAGTTATTTTATGCGTATGAGAGACAGTGAATTTTCGCCGGCGCAGAGAATCGACCGCCCTCGCCCTCAGGTTCTATCGGCTCCACACCTACGGATTGCACCTGCCCATCCATCGTTTCGACCGCCGGCACCCCGATTTAGGCCGCCTTAGCGACCTATAGTGCCTCAGCCCCACCGATCTCAGCAAGCGCACGTCCATGCACTTACAGCAGAAGCGCCTGACTCTACAGCTATGGTACCTTTGTCCTTCAAGCTCACTGCCCACATTGAAGGTACCCCTATATTCCTGTTGGTGGACACCGGATCCACTATTTCCATGATCGCATGTTTTGCAATCAAGAGTTTAGGGCTAAGTACGACTCCGATGCGTGAGGTGCGACTGATCGCAGCACCATGAACTTTTACAGATGCCACCAAGATGTGTAAGGGTTGCTTGATAGATCTAGGGAGCAGAACGATATGCATCGACCTGATTGTCACCCCGGTATACTATTTCGACGTTATCCTTGGTATGGATTTGCTAACCGAAGTGCGAGCCGAGATTGATTGCGAGACCCGACTAGTGACAGCTTACGAGCCGGATGACACGCCCTTTACATTTCCGGTGCAGGTCAATTGCCCTTATTGAGTTCTTTGTTACGCTTCCTTATTGAAGAATGTTAATGGCCCGATGTTAAAAGAAACCCTCGTGGCGCAGGAGTTCGTGGACGTGTTCAGGGCAATACCTGGACTACCCCCTCGGCGAGATATCGATTTTACCATTGATCTTGTGCCTGGTACGCCGCCCATCTCATTGCTGACGTATTGCATGGCTCCATGTGAGATGGAGGAATTGAGGAGGTAGATTTATGAGTTGTTAGGGAAGGGCTTCATCCGACCGAGTGTGTCTCCTTGGGGAGCACCCGTGTTGTTTGTGAAGAAAAAGGATGGGTCTCAGCGGTTGTGTATTGATTACTGCAGGTTGAACCAAGTGATAGTGAAGAACAAGTATCCTTTGCCCAGGATAGATGATCTGTTTGATCAGTTAGAGGGGGCACGATATTTTTTGAAGATCAATCTGCAGTCAGGGTATCATCAGTTGTGCGTTAGGGTTGAGGACGTGCAGAAGACGGCCTTCAGGACCATTTTTGGGTATTATGAGTTTCTCGTGATATCATTCGGCCTTACGAACGCACCGGCCATATTCATGGACCTGATGAATATGGTATTCTGGCCTTTTCTATTCTGACATGTCATCGTGTTTATTGATGACATTCTCGTATACTCCAAGACTCAAGAGGAGCATAAGGGACACCTATGAGCAGTCTTAGATGCTCTCAGGAAGAACCAGTTGTTTGCACAGTACAAGAAGTACGACTTCTGGAAAGAAGAAGTCAAGTTCCTGGGACATGTGGTGTTCAGGACGAGGGACAGCCTGGTTCAGTCACAGAGGTGAGGAGCTTTCTTTGTCTGGCAGGGTACTATCGGCGTTTCATTCGGGACTTTTCCAAGATAGCCAGGCCTTTAACTCAGTTGACACGGAAAGATCTTCAGTTTGCCTGGAATGAGGAGGCAAAAGCTGCTTTTCAGGAACCGAAGGACAGATTGACGACTGCCTCGGTGCTAGTAATACCGGAGCAAGGGGTTGGGTATACGATATATACCGACGGGTCACGTGTTAGTTTGGGTTGTGTCCTTATGTAGAAGGACAGAGTGATTCCTTATGCCTCGAGATAGTTGAGGAAGCACGAGGAGAATTACCCTACGCACGACCTCGAGTTAGCGGCGGTCATATTTGCATTAAAGCTCTGGAGACATTACCTCTACGGGGAGGAGTTCGAGCTCTTTTGCGACCACAAGAGCCTTAAGTATATATTCACTCAGCGGACTTGTGGGCCATTGGCCCCACCTAGGGTCCAAAATGGGGTCCCTACCATCAACTAGTAGGCCCCACTTGTCCCAAAATCATCATCTAAACCTAGATTCACCCACAGTTGGATCTTCTTCTTAGTTCTTTGGGATGCTTAGCTCCTAAGCTTCTTCTTTGATGGAGGAAGATGGAGATTGAAGGGTTGGGATGAGAGATTAGGGGTAGGAAGTGGGACACACACTTGGCTAATCTTCTCTCCTTAGAATGCTTGGACGGTCACTCTCTCCTTGGGTTGTTTGGGGAATGGGTAGAGAATGAGAGAGAGGGTGGTTGTAAGGGAGATGGGATGGAGTGATGAGTGGAGTGATGGGTGTGAGTGACATGAAAGTTGACTTGGGGGGTAGGTTGCTTATCTTAGGGAGAAAGAAAGCATGGCTAGTGATAGGAGGTGTACTTGACTAATTGATGTGAAAGGTGGGTAGAGATTCTCTGGAATCTCTCAGAATTCGTAAAGCGTGGTATTTTCCTCGAGATATATGCAGCCCACAACTCATGGCCTGGTATCGCATCGGTGCGTAAGACGCGGCGTTAAAATCGCGATGATGGCGTGGTCACTACGGTACAAGTTTCGAGTCTAGTCAACTTAGATATATGGGATGTGACTTAGGGTCATGCGCAAATGTTGTCTACAAGTCGTCGGTCATCGGAATTTGACGGGGAGGATCGCGGGAGCCTAAGGAACAGTTTGGACTAGGATACGGGCCTTATGCATTCCTCCATCAGTGTTTTCTGTGGTTGTGCCATCTCAGCTATACGATCTTCAGTAGTCGGCAGTGGACCTTAACTTGTCTCAGCCATACATACGACAGCTTCTCCATTTCCTGAACGAAGCGGTCATTGGACTGGAGTGGGAATATATCAATATGATGGGACTTATTGAAAGGGGAGTTTCATTCAATTTTCCTGTACTTCCATAGCATTCGGTTAATTGTGACACAGCTTGAGGCGATGCAGGGACTGATGGGCTTGCCATCAGTGACTTACCTTTCTGTTTCCTTGTCCATTGAGTGTCTACAGCGGGCAGAGCTGGGGAATCCTGTGATTTCAATGAAGGAATAGATTTTTCAGGGTATATTGCTGAAGGAGCAAGTTCAAGGTTTTTTCTGGCTGCATTTTGTGTCATCGACCCTCTAAATCTTTGTGCCGACAAATTCATCCTGGTGGTCAAGATATTTTGGGCTCTCGATCTTCGGTGTGACACGACGACCCAATCGTTCCCATCCTCTTGTGTCAATGGTGAGGGGGTTACAACTGCGGCAGTGGCTCGAGATTCATTGTGTCTAACTAGTGTAAACTCTTTTTTATGGTCCAGAGTTTGTCTGTCGACGTATTCTATTACAAACCCAGCCGATGTAAAATAAAAGACCGTCTTGCTTGTAATGGTTGCCATTAGTTGGTTGTAGTTTTTTCCTTTCCTGAGTTATTGAGAAAAAATATAGATTAGTATTTAAATAAGGACATACTTTATTTTAGAGATGAAAGGGAGGATGTTCCCGTTGAGAGTCGTCATTTTGGCGTCCGTACGACACCAAATAGTGGTGAAAATTCTCTATATTGTTCCTGAGTTAGCATCAAGTAAAATAGAAAAGAACTAGAGATTCTGGGTTCGATCCCCAACAAAGTCGCCATTTTGTTTCGACAAGAAACAAATGTATTTAATTTGGGAGAACTATTTTACTCAATGATAACGAAGAAAGAGTGAAGAGAATAATCACTATATTTTATTTATTCTGAATTCATTTACATCCTTTTCTCCTTTGATTCCAAAATAAAGTATTTACATAACACAATACAAATATTAAATATTTTAATGTTAATTTCTGTAGCATTTCAGATCGTATCATGATCTTCAGTATGGAGGTAGCGTTGTGTTGGAATAATATTCATCCTCATTAATTCCATGCTCCTGAGATACTTTGATTCTTCAACCCATATTAGGATTCTTTTGGTCCTTTCAAGATGAATAATCCTCACTTGAACTGATTGTCCGTACAGTGGACCCATTGTGTGGACATGGCTGTTGTGCGCACTCATTGTGCGGACCACCCATTGTGTGCCCTTCTTTGTTGTGCGGGTCATCCGTTGTGCGCCCCCCTCCGTTTGCGAGCCACCCATTGTGCGCTGCACAATGGTCACTTCTAATACCTGGGTTCTTCTGAAGTTAGAACTCTTCTCTGCTGCTCTAGTTCTTCGAATGAATGAACTATAGAAGATAGCGAGGTATTTATAGCCTTCCACACATGTGGGCCCTTCACAAAAGATTGATTGTGTGCATATACTCGTTGTGCGGATATGCCCATTGTGTGCCGTACAATGATACTTACAAAGTAACTTCTGTTGTGCGCTGCACAACAATACTTCTAAAGAAACTTCTGTTGTGCGCCGCACAACCAAATGATGCAGAATTTTATCTTCTTCAGGAGTTTTCTTCTCTTCTTCTGATCGATTTTTATGCCTCAACAAAGGGCTTGAGGCAAACAAATCAATTGGGGAAAAGGGACCCTTCCGTCTCAACCTCTCCCCAATCCTAAACCTCAATGTGAAATTAGTGACCCAAGCTCTTCAAATCAGATGGAGCAAGCTAAATCTATCACCACTCATAGGAGTGGAAAGACCATTGACAAAACTATTCTTGTTAGGGCTGAAAGGCCTAAGGACCCAGAAGAGGACAACAATAATAGATCTAACACTGCACCACAAGAATTAGAACTAGAACCTAAAAGCAAGCAGATTGTTCCATTTCCCCAATGGTTGATTGTAACAAAACCTCTCTCTAACTCTTAGGACATTCTAGAGGTGTTTAAACAAGTGAAGGTCAACATTCCTCTACTGGATGTCGTTAAACAAATACCTTCATATGCCAAATTTCTGAAAGATCTATGCACTACCAAAAGACGGAAAAATATTCAAAAGAAAATCTTTTTGACAAAAAAAGTGAATGTCATTCTAAGATAAGATGTACCACAAAAGTACAAAGATCCTGCTAGCCCAACCATCACTTGTGTAATTGGGAACTACCATATTGAGCACACACTTCTTGACTTAGGAGGAAGCGTAAATCTGATCCCTTACTTGGTTTACGAACAATTGGGTCTAGGTGAATTAAAACTCACCCGATCCACATTACAACTTGCCGATCGTTCAGTTCGTGTACCGAGAGGGATAATTGAGGGTGTTGGTCCAAGTCGACAAATTCTACTATCCAGTAGATTTTATCGTCCTAGATACCCAACCCATTATGGACATGAGCACTCAAATTCTTGTCATTCTTGGTCGTCCATTCCTTGCCACATCAAATGCAATTATTAATTGTAGGAATGGAGTCATGAATTTGTCTTTTGGAAATATGACATTGGAGCTGAATATCTTTTTCAATATGGGAAAATAGTTAGAGGATGGCGACGATTCCCACAATATTAACCTGATTGATTCTTTCGTGGAAGATAAAGTACTCCTAACTCTATACTCTGACCCTCTAGAGACGTGCTTGGCCAACTCCCCTAATTTAGATGATGATATGATTAGGGAGATGGATGCCTTGCTTGATGCTACACCGGTACCTGAAGTTAACCGTTGGAGGCCATAATTTGAGAAATTACCTCGAAACGATGTAGTGCCTCTATCGTCTAGCTTCAAAGCGCCGAAGCTTGACTTAAAACCTTTACCCTCTGATTTGAAATATGTCTATTTAGGTCAAGATGAGACATAGCCGGTGGTGATTTATTCCCACCTAGAGTAAGAACAGGAGAGTGTGCTTATCTCTACTCTCATTCAACATAAATAGCCCTTGGATGGTCAATTGCAAACCTCAAGGGAATTGACCCTTTGATTTGTACTCACCGCATTCATCTTGAGGGTAATGCGAAGACCTCTCGGCAACCACAACGTAGATTAAATCCAAACATGAAAGAAGTGGTTAAGGCAGAGGTACTTAAACTATTGGATGTAGGTATCATATACCCTATATCTGAGATTCAATGGTTGAGTCCAACTCAAGTGGTTCCCAAGAAGTCTGGAATCACCATTGTATCCAATGCCGACAATGAACTCGTGCTAACTAAAGTCACTACTGGTTGGAGAATGTGCATTGACTACAGGAAATTGAATACCGTCGCGAGGAAGGACTACTTTCCTTTACCCTTGATTGATCAAATCTTGGAAAGGCTAGCTGGTCACTTGTACTATTGCTTCCTTAACGGGTATTCGGGCTACAAACAGATAAAGATAGCCCCTAACAATCAGGAAAAGACTACATTCACATGTCCCTTTGGCACCTTTTCTTACTGAAGGATGTCATTCGGACTATGTAATGCCCCCACAACTTTTCAACGATGCATGTTAAGTATTTTCTAGAGGTCTTGGTACATCCTTCAGTGATTGTTTAAATAATCTTAAATGTGTGCTGAAGTGATGCAAGGAAAAGAATTTGGTACTAAATTGGGATAAGTGTCATTTCATGTTCATAAAGGAATTGTTCTTGGACATATCATCTCGTCCAAGGGAATAGAGGTAGATAAGGTTGTTTCGACAAGAAACAAATACGTTTGATTTGGGGGATTTCATTCAATGATAAACAAAGAATTCGATGAGAGAACAATGATCACGAAGTTTCAATTCTGAATTCATTTACATCTTCGGATCCCCATAATTTTGAAAAATAGAGTACAATCAATCAATGCAATGAATGAAATAGCAGACAACTCGATGGCGATTTCGGTAACATTTTGACACTTTTGATGTTCATCGCCAAGGCGGAAAGGTTGTGTGGACTTGAAGTCCTTGATTTGGCCGTGCAATAGGTTCTGATCATCCTTCCAATCATACGGACGGACTTTCTTTCTTCTGAAACTCTCTTTCGATACTTCATATTTCCTTCATTTTCCTCTGAAGGTGGGCACACTACCCTTGAAATGTGGAGTGAACATCCCTTCAAATGTGGAGCGAACAAGCTTTTTTTAATGAGGTGGCGCATGGAGCATTTGTCAGGACATGAAAAGGATTGTGTTAAGACAAAGCCCACATGAAGTGGCGCATGGGCTATTCGTTAAGAGAACAAAAGGCTTGAGTTATGACAATCTCCACATGAAGTGGCACATGGGCTATCTGTTAAGACAACAAAAGGCTTGAGTTATGACAATCTCCACTTGAAGTGGCGCATGGGCTATCTGTTAAGACAAGAAAAGGCTCTCTTTAGGACAAGGGGAGAGAGAAGTGGCACATGGGTTGTCTGTTAAGACAAGAAAAGGCTCTCTTCAGGACAAGGGGAGAGAGAAGTGGCACATGGAGTAGTTTCCATTCAAAGTGGCGTTAAAAGCCTTCTTAAGAGGAGGTTGCGCGGGTCTCACAAGAAAACTTCTTCAAGACAAGGCTTCTCAACATGTGGCGCAATGGACTTTCTCCAAAGTAGGTTGTGTGGGTCACGCAGGAGAAGTTCTTCAAGACAAAGCTCCACAACATGTGGCGCAATGGACTTTCTCCAAAGTAGGTTGCACTGATTGTGCAGGAGAAGTTCTTCAAGACAAAGCTCCACAACATGTGATGCAATGGACTTTCTCCGAAGTAGGTTGTGCGGGTCGCGTAGGAGCATCTCCATTTGCGCGAGTCGCGCAACAGCTTGCCTCTCTCCCTCTCTTGTCTTCTAACCAACCCCTCAGATGTGGCATGGGGAGGGGTATTTATAGGCATCCCTCTCTTACATAGTGGTGATCACCACCACTTCTTTCTTCATATAACTTCCACCCTCCTTCCTTACATAGTGGTGTTCATCAACCTCTTCCTTAAATAGTGGTGATCACCAACCTCTTCCTTAATACAAGGCAATGTCCATCCACTCCCTTTTACCAGGATAACCTTCTTCACTCCTTTTTACCAAAATACCCCCATTCACTCATTTTTACCAAATACCCCCAGTCACTCATTTTTACCAAAATACCCCTAGTCACTACTTTTTTACCAAAATACCCCTATTCACTCATTTTTACCAAAATAAGGAGTGCACAACCTCGGGAAGGATCTGCACCATGGCATTCTCTGACCAATGCAATGAACATGCACTGAAATATTTTTTGTGCCTCAACAGATGCCCCTAAAATCCTTCTTTGATTGATTCTTGAAATCAAATGGAGGATCGATCTTCTTCCGACCGAAGAACTGAATGAACCATAACTGAAGGATGACTGGATGATCATGCTTGACCAGAAGATCGAATGATCGCGCTTGAACGGAAGACTTGAATGGTCGTGTTCAAACGGAAGACTTGAATTATCACATTTGAATGGAAGACTTGAATGATCACACTCGAACGGAAAACTTAATTGATCGCGTTCGATCGGAAGACAAGAATGCTCACACTCGAACAGAAGACTTAAATGATCGCGTTTGACCTAAAGACTTGAATGCCCCCAACCAGCAGCGTCGATCGAATGCTTCACTAGAGAGGATAAAATTCTTTTTTCATCGAAACTTGCCCTTGTAACAATTGTGGCGACTTCATCTTTGAGTAACTTGACCAGAGAACTATCTTTTAACACTGCTATTGCTGCAACGGTCTCTTTGGTAAATTTCGACGACTCTTTCTTTGAACTCTATGTCTAAGGAGTTGTTCTTTAATGCTGCTCCTATTGCAACAACCTCTTCGATTGTCTCCTTTATTCATGATCTGCATAACCTAAGCTTTCAAATGATAGTCTTTCCTCCCAAATTAATCGGAATTAGTATCTCAAGACATTATATTTTTTCAATTTTAGCTTTATGAAGTATTAATAATTCGAAATATATTAAAAACTTCTTCTCTCTTTTTTTTAGGCTGATTGTGATATTTACAATATGATAATGATTTAATCATTTCATCTTTGTGCTTGTCATTGTGCTTTGTATTTGTTGCATTCTTTGCTCATTATATCGCGCTTTTAGAGGGGTCATCTCCAGCTCCAAAGGTTCAACCGCTGAGTCTTTTGCTGAGTCTTTTCTAGTTTGTGCTCCTTGGCATAAACTTTTCCTTAGATCTTTACTGATTCTGAAAAATAGATAAGAGTTCTTTCAATTTCCATTTAATAACTTTCCTAAGGCCATAGAAGTTATTGATGATGATTCCATTTGTTCTTTATCTCCATTAGATCCAGTACTTGTAGTCTTGTGACATCAATATTCATAATTCTTGGCATATGAATACCTCTGTCGCGTATAAGAAATTATCAGAAAGACCAAGGCATGGATTACTTTGAAGACATAGATCCTACCCCCTATCAAGGTCAACTTCGCATAAAGATTTCTTTAGAAGATAATACTTCCGAAGTGAAGCCTGCTGATACCCTTGAAGGATGGCTAATCTTTGCTGCTCCTTTGATGAATCGAAAGAATATATTTGAATCTTTAAATTTTCCAAGAGAGAATGATGATTCTTCGCTAGTTTATTCTCTGCTGCCTTTGAGAATCTTATGCAATAATATTTCTCTATCATCAAGAAGGCAAGAGACAAAAAGACCTCATGGCTCTTGTCAGCAGAATAAATATATTGCAATTGAGGACCAACAGTTGATTTTGAAAATTTAAACTTTTGAGTAAATAATTGCCAATATTTTGAAGGCATTTAATGTCGCTGTAATTTGAACCTGATTTAAGAGAAACGCATTTTTGTATGTTGTTTACTCAATATTTAAAATTTTCATCAGGCAATTACATATTTGAGCATATCTAAAGTGAAATATATATGCAGCATTTTGATGCTACACATAGTTTATGTTTTTTGAGCAATGGAGCTAATGTACTTTGACTGGAAAAGATTGAACTTGTCTTAACTGGACTGGACTTGACTTAACTTGACTAGTCTAGATTGAGCTAGACTGGACTGGACTAGACTGGATTGACACTTACACACAGTTTAGGCTCTTAAGTAGTGGAGCAACACACAGTTTAAGCTCTTGAGTAGTGGAGCAACACAGTTTTTTTAGACTCATGCAGGAGTCAGGTCTTACACGAATAGTCGCTATAACTCTCTAGAGTTCGCTGGACTTATCACGGTCGAGGAGTTCACAAACCACGATCCATCAGAGGGGCCCAGTGAAGCTACCGGGCCGTGAACTCGATGGGATTTATGCACAGGGTTGGCCACAGTAACTCTCTAGAGTTCACGGGGGGCACAAGTGCTACCTTTGGTACCAAATCCAAGGTCGTCAGTCCATCAATGAGGGGTCATCTTGCTTCAGAGACTTTTCCTCATGCATTACTACTGAAATCAAACCAGGGATCTGGGGAGTCATCCTGCTTCGGAGACTCACTTTTTCTTCGCCTGCAAGGTCAGACCCATTCACGGGAGGGTATTTTCATCCTTTCCCATGACGTTGTCGGAAGCTATATAGACAGCATGGGTCTTGCGTGACTACTTCGTCAATTGCCCGCATGGGTATGCATGTGATGTCTGGCGGGCTTTTTAGGGCCACTGGCTTCTCACTACTACCTGGATAACATATATATAGCACCGATGATGATAGGTCTTATGCATAGTTGGCCGTATAGGGCTTAACTAGGCTGCCTTAAATGATAAGCTACCATCGTTGTCATCAACTTTATATGTGGTTGGCTATATAATTTATTCCACTGCCAAAAATGGTGAATCAATAATTGATATTTCGCCGTCGCTGATAATGTTTTGAGAGCATTCATATCATGTTTAAAATAATGTATCAGCTTGGCAATGATAACAATTTTGATAAAATGAGTTTGTATGAGCGATTGATGACGACAGTGTAATTGCTAATTTTGGCAATAATCATCAGCACTTGGCGAATTCGACGAAAATCATCAGAATTGGCGGCAATCGCCAATGCTTGGCAGCGATCATCAATGCTTCTGGTACGTTTGAGAAGTTTTGCTTAAAAATTTGTGCGCGCCTATTCATTCACATGAATAGAAGTACATGACTTTGTCTTTTACAGCCCATTCATCCTTCTACTTGTCATGCCCCCTTTTGATTAGGAAGCATTGCTCTGGGAATCTTCGTAATCAAAATCACGATGTTGCGATCTTTAACAAATATACTGACGCCTCATCACCTCTTACTGTTTGCCCAAGATTAGCATTGCCCCCTGTCTTGAACTAATCAGGCCTATGTACTCTTATTTCTTCTTTTATGTCGTGCACCTTCCTTATAGCACTTTCACCTTTATCAACCATCTTCTGTAACTTATTCTTCAAGCTGAAATAATTTTCCGTTCGATGTTCAGCATAGGAAGTATATCATCTTCTTCGAATGAATACATCCACAATCTTTGGGTTGTACGAATTCTTTCTTTATTTTCTTGACCATATGTTTAGTCGTGTTTCTTATGTCAGATATTCCTTGCCCATTCACTTTTCTTTCTTCTTCAATTGTATCTCCTGAATTTCTCCTGAGATTCGAACTCAACTGGTTCATATAAAAGTCAGACACCCTTGTAATGATCCTTTCTAAGCTGCGAGCCTCTTCGATCAAATCTTGAAATGTCTGATATGCTTGAGAAGCTTTGTGCCATGAATCTTCTTAATCGAAACTGCATATACGTTCAGAGATGATATATTTTGTTGAAATGACAGGTATATTGATGAAAATTTACCCCCATGGTGAATATGCTTGTTTTGCTTTCTTCTTGCATGTTCTTCTATCAAGTGACTATTTTCAATCGGGATCATGTGTCATTACTTTCTCTCTTATTTCATATGTCTTCTTTATGACAATCTTACTATCGTCAATCATCTTCTGTAGAATATTCTTTTCTTCTTTACTTCATTTCCTTTGAATACTTTAGTCGTGGAAGTTTGATTTTCTCTGCAGTTAATATATCGTCTTCTTCAACTGTAGATTTCTCGTAGTCCTTGAATTTTGCAAACTCTTTCTTTACCTTCTTAATTGTAGAATCGCTCATGTCCTCTTTATTAGAGTTTCTTCATTCATTTTAACAATTTTTGTTCTTCTTTTCTTCTTTGGCAATATCCGTTGCTCCTCTCTTAAAATTTTGAAATATTCGATTCATATGCGAGTTGAGTAGCTTCACTTTGATTCTTCTACTCTAGCAAGTTGTGACGATGCGCCTAGGGCTTTCTATTGACTGATGAATTTGTTAATTGATTTGCTTTCTTGTTGGCGATAAACGCCTAATTTAGTTGATCTAACTCCTCATCTGAAGGCTTTCCTCAAGGTTTATTGTTGTTCCCAGTAGTCGCTCATAGTATTGTGCAAGATCGGTTCGTTAACCATATTTGGCAGGATGGTATTCTTTGTGAGAGAAGATCGAACCCTTCATTTTTTTCAGATGTCACTATCATCTGTTCTTCATCGTCTTTTTGTGCTATAGGGAAAGCAAGAACTATTTCGAATATTACCTGGTATTGTCTATCCTTGATCACAACTAATTTGATCTTCTTTGATACTTTCTGGTGGAAATCCATTGCATATGAAGTAGACAACCACGTTAGTCGGGAGAAAGGCCGTTGCGGTATACCTGTCATTCGGAATTAAGCGTTAATTACTTTGATTAAATAAAATTGTACTTTGTTTTTAAAGATGAAGGGGAGGATGTTCCCACTGAGAGTCATCATTTTGACGTCCATACAGACGCTAAAAAATGATAAATATTCTCTGAATATTTTCTAAGTTATCATTGAAAAGAAATTCCCCAGCAGAGTCGCCACTTTGTTTTGACAAGAAACGAATGCGTTTGATTTGGGGGATTTCATTCAATGATAAACAAAGAATTTGATGAGAAAACAATGATCACGAAGTTTCTATTCTGAATTCAATTACATTCTCGGATTCCCTTGATTCTGAAAAACAGAGTACAATCAATCAATGCAATGAATGAAATAGAAGATAGTCCGATGGCGATTTCGGCAGCATTTCGACACTTTTAATGTTCATCGCCAAGGCGGAAAGGTTGCGCAGACTTGAAGTCCTTGATTTGGCCGTGCGATAGGTTCTGATCACCCTTCCAGTCATACGGATGGACTTTCTTTCTCCTAAAACTCTCTTTCTGTACTTCATATTTCCTTCATTTTCCTCTGAAGGTTGAGCACACGACCCTTAAAATGTGGAGCAAATATCCCTTGAAATGTGGAGTGAACATCCCTTCAAATGTGGAGCGAACAAGCTTTTTTTTTTTTTTAATGAGGTGGCGCATGAAGCATTTGTCAGGACATGAAAAGGCTTGTGTTAGGACAAAGCCCACATGAAGTGGCGCATGGACTATCCGTTAAGACAACAAAAGGCTTGAGTTATAACAATCTCCACATGAAGTGGCGCATGGGCTATCTGTTAAGACAATAAAAGGCTTTAGTTATGACAATCTCCACATGAAGTGGCGCATGAGCTATCTGTTAAGACAAGAAAAGGCTCTCTTCAGGACAAGGGGGGAGAGAAAGTGGCGCATGGGCTATCTGTTAAGACAAGAAAAGGCTCTCTTCAGGACAAGGGGAGAGAGAAGTGGCACATGGAGTAGTTTCCATTCAAAGTGGCGTTAAAAGCCTTCTTAAGAGGAGGTTGCGCGGGTCTCACAAGAAAACTTCTTCAAGACAAGGCTTCTCAACATGTGGCGCAATGGACTTTCTCCAAAGTAGGTTGTGTGGGTCACGCAGGAGAAGTTCTTCAAGACAAAGCTCCACAACATGTGGCGCAATGGACTTTCTCCAAAGTAGGTTGCACTGATTGTGCAGGAGAAGTTCTTCAAGACAAAGCTCCACAACATGTGATGCAATGGACTTTCTCCGAAGTAGGTTGTGCGGGTCGCGTAGGAGCATCTCCAGTTGCGCGAGTCGCGCAACAGCTTGCCTCTCTCCCTCTCTTGTCTTCTAACCAACCCCTCAGATGTGGCATGGGGAGGGGTATTTATAGGCATCCCTCTCTTACATAGTGGTGATCACCACCACTTCTTTCTTCATATAACTTCCACCCTCCTTCCTTACATAGTGGTGTTCATCAACCTCTTCCTTAAATAGTGGTGATCACCAACCTCTTCCTTAATACAAGGCAATGTCCATCCACTCCCTTTTACCAGGATAACCTTCTTCACTCCTTTTTACCAAAATACCCCCATTCACTCATTTTTACCAAATACCCCCAGTCACTCATTTTTACCAAAATACCCCTAGTCACTACTTTTTTTACCAAAATACCCCTATTCACTCATTTTTACCAAAATAAGGAGTGCACAACCCTGGGAAGGATCTGCACCATGGCATTCTCTGACCAATGCAATGGACATGCACTAGAATATTTTTTGTGCCTCAACAAAGGTTAAAATTGATCTCATCTCTAACCTACCTCTACCTAGGAGCATACGAGACGTGCGATCCTTCTTAGGACACGCTGGATTTTACAAATGATTCATAAAAGACTTTAGTCATATCTCTCGTCCTTTATGCAATCTACTTCAAAAGGATGTACCGTAGAGTGAATTGAGCAATGCTATGAAGCTTTTTTTAAGCTCAAGAGCATGCTAACGACCGCACCTATCAACAGCCACCCGACTGGAACATTCCTTTTGAAATTATTATGATGCGTCTGACTATGCTATTAGGGCGGTGTTAAGCCAAATAAAGGACAGGAAGCCCTACGTTATTCATTATGTAAGTAGAACTCTAAATCCTGCCCAAGTCTCCCGTTTGAGCGCGATCATTCAGTCTTCCGTTCGAGTGCCACCATCTAGTCAACGTTCAAGCATAATTCTTTAAAAATTGATTCCATGTTCGGAGGTGATCATTCAGTCATCCTTCGATAGCAATTCGTTCAAACTCAATTCTTTCGACCGTGATTCATTCGACCTCAATCAATTCGAGCACGATCTTCCATCTGAACACAATTCTTTATTCTTCCATTCAAGCTCGACTGTTGAAGTTCTTTGTTCAAGCGATCCTTCTCTGTCACGCCCCAAACTCGGAAACCGGGCTCACAAATTTTCCGATCGCCGAATCCGGCGCCGACAGCCTCCGTAGTACCCCATTCTCAGCTCCCAGCGCCCATACGCCAGATTCCGATCCTGGGATCCTACAAGGAGGATTTTCAGCATGAATTTTTTTTTGTAATGGAGCATAACCACAAGCATAACCAAGCCACAAAACAACAACACCACATATCCACTATATCAAAAACTTTTAAGTACAATGCGGGAAGGGAAATACAATATAATGATATCAAAGAAAACTCCAAAAGCTCCAGAAGACTGCTGCACGCTCCGAGCTCAACGCTGCTGCAACCTAACGCCACCTGCACGCATCTATCATGCATAAGCTTACAAAAGCTTAGAGGGTGGTGAAAGTGTGTGTAAGGCGAGTGCCAAGTGTACAATATCAGAGTAATGCGGAAATATGCGGTAAGTCCATAAATGCTATCAGCTATACTAAAGCTATGTAATGCAAGGCATGAATGCTGTCGGTCATACCAAGACCATGCGATGCGAGGCCTATGTAGCCAAATGTCATATGCGAGATGCAAAGCAAGCGTGCCAGTACTCATAAGTACACATATCAGTATAGTTCCTCTCTGGATATCACCGGGGTCTAATACACCTCACACTGACTGCCTCCTCCCTAGCTGCACAGTCAAGCGAGTGGAAGAGACCACACTATCCGCCTGACCAGTAGTCTGCCAATACCTACCCGGCTCGTCGATAGCGGACACATTTGCGAGCTGGTCAAACTCAGCCTAGCTTATAGCCCCCTCACTCAGGCGGATAAGGCCACACCCCCTTCCAACCGACCACGACACAGTGGGAGACGCGGCCTACTGGTATTCGGCACTCGGGCGCTCGTGTATCCACTCGGTCTAGACGTTGGAGCACCTCTTGGTACCAAAAAGGTTCTGGGATTTTCAACCAAGGACATCCTAAGTGCCCACAATGCTAGAACAAAGTATTTCCGGTATCCAATACGGCCATCCACGATGTGCCTGTGGAGCCACGGCCCTGATGTCACTTAGGGCGTGCAGTGATCAAGTCACACATATGCGAGATGCATGAATCACACCGTCAAATCATGCAGCAATCCATGCGCGTACAATGCGATAATGTGGGGCACTCCGCCTCATAAGGAGTCCCCTAAGTGGCCTGCCTAATGTCGTATGCTATGCTCAGTCACTACTCATATCAAGCATACATATGATGCGTATGGGTATGAATCATGGAGCTATACTAAGCATGTTATAAAGTGGTGAACTATCAACAAATGTGGGCCTACTAATGGGCCCTAGGGAGAGTCGTAATGCGGACATTTAACCAACATTACTCGTACAATATGGACGTCAAACCAACATTGTCCCAAGGCATAACCTGTCATCAAACATCATTACACATACTATGGAGGAATCCCTCATTGCAATGGACCCTAAGGACATCCTATTGGGCCTCGACCCATGGGCCTTACATTTATCAAATGGTCCGCATCATATGGGCCTTTTATAAATCAAGTGGGCCACATCAAAGGAGGCCTTATGTACATTGCAATGGGCCATATCCCCACGGGCCTTTGAATACATCACAATGGGCCTTGTAACATGGGCCTCAAATACATTGAATGGCCCCCCTCACATGGGCCTTATAAATATTAAGGTGGGCCTCAACAACAGGCCACAAATACGTCAAATGTGGGCCTCAACAAACGGGCCACAAATACCTCCAGATGGGCCTAATCACATGGGCCTTACATGTATACCGAGGTGGGCTACACCAAAATACAAGTGGTGATGATGATTTCCACCATTAAAATCCTTAGGGCCCACCATAACATTTATTTCTCGTACGATCTGTTCATAGGGTCACCAAGAACTTGGTGGCCCAAGGGTCTAATGGTGGACGTTCCATCGTCACTATACAGTGTGGTCCACATGATAACTAAATCTATCTTATTTTTGGCCCCAAGCCTTAATACAAGCTTGCCAAATGGTGGACGGTTTGGATGCAACACATGCATCATGGGTGGGCCCCAAAACAGCCCACCGTTATGTACATATACATATATGCACACATATGGGAAAAGGTACAATACGTTAGAGCTGATTTTAACGTCCCATGAGGTCGAGTTGTGTGGGCCCCGCCATGATGTGTTTCGAACATCATCACCATCAGTCGGATACACCATTCCAACATGAGCCTAGGCTTCAAAAATCAAGTCAATCCGTGACTTGTGTGAGCTACACCACATACAGAAGTCGAGAGATGCCGTGCACCATTTAAAAACATTCATAACCATTTTGAGGGCCCACAGAGACGTGGTTGCAAATCCAGCCCAATCATAAGGTGTGTCCCGCTTGGTATGGACGGCATGGATGAAACACAAACATCAGGGGGAAAGGGTGGCCCACCGTCCAGCCTTCTGGACGGTGTGGGCCAACACGCATCAGAGGTGGGGCGTCTGGCCGTCCAGCGCCTGCTGGACGGCGTGAATGAAACGCATACATTGAGGTGGGTTCCACCGTCCGCCTGGACGGTGGATGTAAGACACATACATCAAGGCGGGTCCCATGTGGGGCCCACTGAAATGTTTATATTCCATCCAACCCGTTGATAAGGTCACAAATACCTGGGTGGGGGGGAAGAAAACAAATATCAGCTTGATTCAAAATTTCTGTGGGGCCCAAAAGAATTTAAATGGTGAAATTCTATCACCACTGTTTCTTGTGGTGTGGGCTACCTGAGCCATGAATTGGCCTACAACTTGATGGGTGCCCACTTCAGGGGATGGCCCACCATATGAACGGATTGGATTTCAAATAAATATCATGGTGGGGCCCACGGCTGGGAGCCGTGGGACCTGTTCGTTTCACGCCAGCGTGCGTCAGCAGCCCCTGCAGCAGCAGGTGCTGCTGCCTAAATTATTTTTTTTTGTTTTTCTTAAAAACCGTGTTTTTCCAAGGTTTTGTGTATGTAGGGCCCACATTAGCTGAATCCATCCCATCCATTGCCGTCCACGACTCGAGACCAACCAAACGAGTCCAATATGTGGCATATTTCGGTGTACCGAAACATCGAGGTGAGTTTTAATGGTGAAAATCACCATTTGGTATGTTATGGCCTGCCTGAGGGTCAGATTAACCTCATCTCTCGGCTCAATGCCTAAAATGAGGTAAGAAAATGGGTGGACGGCATGGATTGAATGCATACATCAAGGTGGGTCCAATGCAAGTGGGTCACCCCAATGGCTTGTAAATCCAAGCCAATATTTGTGTTTTCCTTTTCACGTCAGAGAGTCCCTGGACTCTTCTTCTCTTTTTTTTTTTGTGGGCATGCAATGCCTTTAGGGTGCATCATTGTAGGTGGGCCACCACATGGTGAGGTGGTGTGGTCACCATACATACGTAAAGTGGGCCCCACCTTTAGATGGTTTGGATCCAATACATGCTCCATTGTGGGGTCCATCCAAGTGGGCCATACAATCATATCATCACAAGGAAAGGAGGAAAAAGAAAAGAGAGAGGGAGAGAGAGAAAGAGAGTGGGACACACGTGTGATGGAGGGACCCCGACACTATGGGCCCTCCTTTGCATTTAACCGTACATCAAATGAAAATCAAGTGGGCCATCGGCCACATCTTAAGGTCCCAAGTGAGATCCATACCATTGATCGGTAGGCCTCACTTGGCCCATCATAAAAACATAAATTCTAGGCTATGGAAGCACCCACCGTCGATCTTCTCCGGTCCGTTGGAACGCCAACCTTCTTATGCTCCTCTTTGACGGTGGAGATGGGAAATCAAGGGCTAGGATGAGAGGTTTTGGGAAGGGAAAGGTGGGCCTCACTTTTGCTTGTTCTCTCATGGAAGAGCTCCCAACGTGGGGTTTTTTTCCATTTGGGTTGCTTGGAAAATGGTGTAGGGAAAGAGAGAGATAAGGAGAGAGAGTGATGTGAGGTGAGTGATGGGTTGATGTGAGGTGAGTGATGGATGTGGGTAGGTGGTGTAAGAGAGAGGGTGGGAGAAGGTTGACTTGATGGTTGCTTTACTTGTGGAGAAAGGTGATGTGTACTTGACATTGATTGATTGATGTGATTGATTGATTGATTGATGGGATGGGTCGTAGAGATTCTCTTGGGATTTGCAACGTGCGGTGTTTTCTTCGAACTGAACGCTGGCCCGCATCTTCCTGTCAGGGTATCGCCTCGGTGCGTGAGTCGCGACGTCGGAACCGCGGCGACGGTGCAGTCGTAATGGTACAAGTCTCGGATTAAACCGACTCGATTCTAAAGGATACGTCTTAGGTTAGATCGCAACGTCGGTTATCGGTCGCGAATTGTCGGACTTCGACGGAAAGGATCACGGCAGTTGACGGAACAGTATGGACCAGGACACGGGTCTTACATTCTCCAATATGCAATCAGCTCTACCTTCATGAAGAGTCCTTTGTCGTGAAAGGATTTTTGGTGCAGAAGAAGATTGATCCTCCATTTGATTTCATAGTCAAATCAAAGAAGACTTTCCTAACCAAGGAAGTTGTTTCGTGGATTTAGTTCCCTGGATCCCTTGTTGTGCGAGTCCAGTTTCTAGACTGGATCTTTGTTGTGCGAATCTAATCTCCCAGACTAGATTTTTGTTGCACGCCTATTCCCTGCAAGACTTTTATTTATTGCGTGCTACAACTCTTTAGGCCAGTAAACCTATTGCGTGGAAATAGCCATTGCATATGTGAAAAGGCTATATATACCCCTCGTCTCTTCATTTGAGGGGGGAGAAGAATTCAGAGAAGGGAGAGTGTAGAGTAGAGAGAAGGCAAGGGACCACTCCAACCACGCAATCAGCCTAATCGTGCAACTAGTTGGCTCGCACAACAACCACTTCTGCAACAGTTTAGGAGAAGAGATGAAGTGAGGAGTTCGGAGAAGGGTTTAAAGAGGAAAGAAAGTCAAAGAGAATTTAAGAGCAGAGACCAGGTATCCATGTAATAAGTCCCCACCGTGTAATGAGTCTCCACTGCGCAATGAGTCCATCAGTGCAGTGGATTCCATTCCTTATGGGTTACACGTTCAATACCTTTCTTTAAGCAAACGGATAAGAGATCTTAAACTTGTGCAATCTTTCTCTTTGATAGACAC
Source organism: Magnolia officinalis (assembly GCA_021015155.1). Lineage (NCBI taxonomy): Eukaryota > Viridiplantae > Streptophyta > Magnoliopsida > Magnoliales > Magnoliaceae > Magnolia > Magnolia officinalis. Next base: position 60,897,479 of record JAJHSJ010000002.1, read on the forward strand.
CAAATACGCTGAAATTTCCATTGGATTACTTCTTTTCATGTCATTGTGCTAATTCGTCATACTTTGTTTCAGAATCAATGGAAACACGAGGATGTAAACGAACCTAAAATCAATAAAATATATAATGATGAATGTTCTTCTATCTTCTCTGTTATTATTGAATAAGATAATTCCCAAACGAGACACTTTCGTTTCTTGTCAAAACAACCGCAAACTCCGGTTGATGCGATGGAAGTACTTTTTCATGTACTTCATTGTAGACTGTTGGGTTTGAGCCAATCAAGCCTGAGGTACATGTAGAGCCTCAACCGTCTCTTCTAATGCAGATAAACTCTCGTCAAATTGAGAGGGATGATAGTCAGAATCAACTGGATCATCAGAATCTTCTAAGTCATTAAAAATATCATCCATGGTTGTGTCTCCCGCTGCCTGTGGTTCTTCTTGTCCTTCTCTTTGCTCAAGTAGGGGAGTGAGATTTATCATATTCAAGTTGGAGTTATTAAAAAGGGAGTTCGGATTCTAGTGCCTTAAACATAGGTACTTAGACATTGTAATGAAAAGCAATACTAGACATAAGATGTCCAAATGGAATCGACCCATGTTTTGAATGCAAGCAAAATTGAATAATGATGTAACAAATTAAGGAAGGTAAAAAAACACGAATACCAGAAATAACAAAATGGATGGCTCTAACCATAAAGGGAGTAAGATCAGTCTTATTCCCAGCTCTTGGATAGACATTAGATTTAAAGATCCGATGTAAGACAAGATATTTAGGAAATAGTTTGTTTGAGGGTAAAGCATTACTACATCACCATTCAGCATTGAGACCACACAATGCTCTTGTAATTGTTTGCTTTTCAGAGTTAGAATTGTTCTCCGAAAGTGTGGCGATTGGAAGTCCATTATCTGCAACGTCTATGTCCATTAAAGCAGATATGACGGAAGGAGTAATAGTGAATGTTTCTTCTACATATTAAATAGAGAATGACAAATTCTCAAGAGAAACATCACAACTAGAGGCATACATGCCTTGCACTATGGACCAGTAAGTCGTCCCACCCCAATGCAAAATACGTTCCCATCCAATCTCAGAAAGAATTAGTACAAGACCAAAGCGAGCAATATGGTACAGATTCATAAAATTTTCAATGATAATATCCCTTGTGTGGAAGATCCAAACATATTCTGGATCATCCTCCGGTGAGCGTAATGTCCGTACACCAAGAGGGATTGATCGGGAAGATAAACCGACTTGAGCCTTATGAACAAATTTTTTAGTTCTACGTTCCATTATAAATGCATAAGAGAAATTATAAGAAAAATGCAAGAAAGAAGGTAGATCAGATTTTGATGAAAACCCAACAAGAAAAAGGGTTTTAAAAAAAAGAAAAATACTCACACTTGCAAATCTAATTATGGACAACCGAAATCTTGAAGGAAATTGAAATAAAATCACTTATAAGAGAGTTAGGTTAATGGGTTGGTCGAATGGGGCACCGGTTAGCTGAAGAAGAAGTGGAGTGAAAAAGAATTGGGGTTTTTCCCCTATTTGAGCAATCCGCGCGATCTTCGGCTAGCTCGAGCATGTGCTCGATTAGCCAAATTCTTCGATCAGTAACGGGCTGGCCGAAAAATTCCCAAATTTTGATTTTTTATTTTAATATTTATATTTATTTTTCATTTTACTTTTTATGCATTTCATAATGAAAAATAAACCTAAACATTAATGCAAAGAAAATAATAATTATTTAACAATACGCAGTCCAATATCATGCTTCAGATTTGAAATTTTAACATGTCAAGCGGCTTAGTCAGTATATCTGCAAGCTACTTCTCAGTTTGAATGTATTTTAGTATAATAGTCTTATCTTTAACTAATTCTCGAATGTAGTGATATCGTATGTCAATATACTTTGTACGAGAATGTTAAATTGGATTTTTAGAGATATTTATTGTACTAGAATTATCACAATATAAAGTCATTGTATCTTATGTAATTTCATAATCAGCTAGCATTCTTTTCATCCACATTAACTGAGTGCAAACATTTCCTACAACAATATATTCAACCTCTACAGTGGATAGAGATACAGAGTTTTGTTTCTTGCTAAGCCATGACACTAAGAAGTTTCCAACATAGAAACATCCACCGCTGGTAGATTTTCTATCATCAACATTTCATGTCCAGTCTGCATCTGTATAACCTGCGATTTGTATAGACGTATCATGTGGATACTATAAGTCTAAGTTCGTAAAATTTACGACATATCTAATTATCCGATTGACAACTGATAAGTGAGATTCTTTAGGATCAGATTGATATCTAGCACAAATGTCAAGACTGAATGCAATATCGGGTATACTAGCAGTTAAATACAAAAGACTACTGATCATACTACAATATAGTCAAGAGTCTACACTTTTACCTGATTCATATTTTGAGAGTTTTAGAATCGTACTCATCGGAGTATTGAAATTCTTACTATTTTAAAGGCAAACTTTTTTACAAGGTTCAAAGCATATTTGGTCTGTGAGATAAACATACCATATTCAAGTTGTTTGACTTGTAAACCAAGGAAATAGTTTAGTTTACCGACCATACTCATTTCAAACTTAGATTTCATGAGATTTGCAAACTCAGTAGATAACTTAACACACGTAGATCCATATATAATATCGTTAACATAGATTTGAACAATGAGGATATTATCATTATACTTTTTGACAAACTAGATTTTGTCAACACTACCCATAAAAAAATATATATGACTAAGTAAAAATTTAGTCAACTTTTCATACCATGCTCTAGGAGCTTGTTTTAAACCATAAATAGCCTTTTTAAGATGGTAAACATGATATGGAAGTTTGGGATCTTTAAAACCCTTTGGTTGTTCAACGTAAACTTCCTCATTCATATCACCATTTAGAAAAGCACTTTTTACATCCATTTGATATATTTTGAATTTTTTATGGCATGCAATGAAAATAAATAATTTGATTAATTCAATGCGTGCAACTAGTGCAAAAGTTTCATCGTAATCAATACATTCAATCTGAGTATAACCTTATACAACCAGTCATGTGCCTTATTTATGATAATGTTCCTCATTTCATCAGTTTTTTTTTCTTAAATCCATTTGGTTCCAATAAGGCATTTGTCAGTAGGTCTGGAAACCAAATACCATACATCATTTTGAATAAATTGATTTAATTACTCTTGCATGGCATTTATCTAACTTTCATTAGCGAGTGCTTCATTTACATTACCCGATTCAAATTGGAAGTAAAGTAGACATGATAACAGTCTTTGATTAGTCGGATAGTCTTTGACTAACCTTAACTCAGTATTGTCATATTTAGATGAAGATTCAGGTATATAACCAAATTGATATCATCATCATCTTGATCAAGATTGGGTGTGATCGATTGATCATCTATCACAGCATTTATAGATTCTTGTATAATCCCAGTTCTCTTGTTAAGAACACGGTATGCCTGACTATTTAGAGCATAACTTAGAAATATTCCCTTATCGCTTTTGGCTTCAAATTTTTCCAAGTTTTCACGGTCATGTAAAATAAAGCATTTTCTTCCAAAAGTTTGAAAATATTTAACAGTGGTATTTTTATTAAAACATAGTTCATAAGCTGTTTTTTTATATATATTTTTTTAATATAAACACTATTAATTATATAACCTGCAGTACTAACAGCTTTAACCCATAAATATTTGGCTAAGTCCATGCTATTTAGCATTACACTTGCCATTTCTTACAGAATTCTATTTTTTCTTTCAACAACACCATTTTGCTAAGGTGTTTTTGAAGCAAAAAATATACAATATACCATGATCATTGCAGTATTTCTCAAAATTACTATTTTCAAATTCAGTACCATGATCACTTCTAATTCTGATTACGGATAACTCTTTTTCAGTCTGAATGCATTTTATAAGTTTTTTGACTTCATCAAGAGTATCTAATTTTTCTCTTAGAAAGGCTACCCAAGAGTATCTAGTGTAGTCATCAACTACCACCAGAAAAAATTTCTTTTCACCTCTCTTCTCTATTCTAGTTGGTCTGACTAAATACATATCGAGAAGTTCAAGAGGTCTTGTTGTAGATAAGGAGTAATTTACTTTCTTGTGACTACTTCTAATTGTTTGCCTATTTGATAGGCGCCACATATTTTTCTATCTTTTTCAGTTTGGGTAGACCACGTAAGTGATCTCTTTTGCTCAATTTATATAAATTTCTATAATTTTCATGTCTAAGATGTCGATGCCATAGTTCAGTTTCATCTGTTTGGACCATGTAACATGAATGGTTTGTTGAGCAAGAGTCATCAATTATATAACAATTTTCAGAAGTTATGCGACCATTTAATATTACATTTCCTTTCTCATTTATTATCTTATATCCATGATTTGAAAATTTTACGCTATGTTTATTATCAAAAATTTGAGATATGTTGAGAAGATTATGTTTTAATCCTTCAACATATAGAACATTTTCAAAGAGAGGTAAGTTAAGAAGTTGTACATTACCTTAGCCAATAATCTTGCAGTTGCTTCCACCTCCAAATGTAACTGAGCCGCCATTTATTTGGTTGATATTTGATAGTATAGCCTTATCACCTGTCATGTGTCTTGAACATCCACAATCCAGGTACCATCTTGAATAGCTACTTGTTTTGAAAGTGTGTGGATTACAAGAAACTTAACCTTTGGAACCCATTTCGTTACGATTCTAGGTTTATGAGGATCTCTTGCTTTACGTTGTGTTTAGAAGTAAGGATTTCTCCATTTTCTATATACTCAGTCTTACCAGAGTTGGATTTCAATAGCTCTTTAAGCAAGTCCACAATTTTATTAGCTAAAGAAGGATTTCTGTTATTATTTCTTTGATGTTTATAGTAGTTGGCATTATTATTTATTTTAGAGACTTGAAAAGGTTTTGAGTTTATGAAGTCATTCCTTTTATAGTTTATATCTTTTAGAGTCTCTGCTTTAGAGTTCGAGGATTCTCCTTTTACAAAAGTAGGAGCAAAATCCTTAGATTTCAAATTTTTATTTTTAATATAACGCAATTTCTAAAGCAGTTTTTCAAGTTTCTAGTCACAAGGATATATTTCCAAGTGTCATTTGAACTCTATAGGGAGGAAACTTTAAGTTTTAGTTTCTCATTTTTGAATTTAAGTTTTTGCAACTCAGAAGTCTTAAAACTCAAATCTAATTTAGTGTTTTCAAAACAATTGAAGAAATGAGATTTTTCTAAAATAACTTTTTCAAATTCTAATTTTAGTTTAGCATAATTTTCTTTTTAAATTTTCAATTTACCCGCGATTTTACAACTTTCTCTATATAGGGTATCATATACATCTTGAAAATCATCTTCGTTTTCAGAGTCACTTCTTGGAGTTTCATAATCAGATATATCACAGTTATCTGAAGAAGTGATTCTAGCTATAGTCATAAAGGCTTTCAAATCGTTTGCATTTTCCTTGTCTGATTCATCGGTTTCAAAATTAGTTTCAGACTCTGATGATTCATCCCAAGTAGCTATCATGCCTTTTCTTCTAGATTTATCTTTTTTTATGATATTTAGAAGCTAAATGCCCATATTCAAAACAATTGAAACATCGGGTGTCTTTTGTTTTAGATTTCCAAAATTTTGAATTTCCTTTTTTCATCGAATGGTTTTTGAAAGTTTGTTCTTTTCTTATTTTTGAAAATTCTTTAAAAATCTCTTTGCCAACATAACCAACATAGCCATATCATCTTCATTTTCTTCAAAATCAGAATTTATATTAGATTCCTTTGAATTAGATTTAGAATATTTAAGAGCAATGGACTTGATTTTAGGAGTGAAATTTAGCTCATAAGTTTGAAGAGAACCAACTTACTCCTCAACTTTCATAGTATATGTATCCCTTAATTCCTGTATAGAAGTAACCTTTAAATTAAACCTACCAGGAAGTGATCGCAGTATTTTTGTACAAACCTTGCTTTTAGGGATTCTATCTCCAAGACCCCAGATGGAATTTACTATGTCATTTAATTTCGTATATAAGTCCATAAAAGACTCATTTTCTTCCATACGAATTTCGTCAAATTTGGTTGTGAGGATTTGGATCTTAGATTTTTTGTACAATGGTTATTCCTTCATGTCTCATTTCAAGAATATTCCATGCTTGTTTAGTTGTATTGCACGAAATGATTTTTTTGAATTCTTTTGGTGATAGAGCATAAGTTATTGCATTTAAGGCTTTTGCATTTGCACTGCTTTCACTTTTCTAACAGTAGTCCAAAAATTATATGCGGTTTCTTTCATTGATATGGTTCCATCATCGGCTACTACTTCCATCATAGGAGAGATCCATTTAGTTATAATAGCTTGCCACACACTTTCATCAATGGATTTGAGGAAGATCCTCATCTTGGCTTTCCAATAAGAATAGTTAGAGCCATCAAAGGGAGGTGGCCTGGTAATGGATAACTTTTTGAAATTTGACATCATGTAGCTTTGGATCTAGCTCAAAGAGGTAAATTCAAAGAAAATTTTTTAAGAAAAGTCACTCTAATACCACTTAAAATGGAGAGCTAGTGAAGTCATAGAGGGGGGTGAATAGGACAATGTCAAATAATCAAAATAAATGTGAAATATGTAAATATTACAAAAATCTCAATCACTTGAGTATTAAAACCTTGATTCCAAATAATTCGTAAGACAACCTTCACTTAAAATATTAGGCAGGACAACATTATTTCACGAATGTCTTTAAAATCAATCTTCAAACTAGTAAGAAAATGTAAAAAATTACAACATTCACCACAAGAATGAAATAACAAATAACATTTAATCACCAAAAAGAATAAAACATTCACCACACAGCACAAGGAGTTATAATGGTTCAGTGCTTAAAACAACCACACCTACTTCACTCCCAAAATTACTACCCTCGTAATTTTAGCTTTCACTATAATAAGGTTTTCACAAGTTCACCTTATGTAACTCTTGAAAAAATTCGTACAAAGACCCGAGTACCACCTCAACCAGAAATGCCTAAGGACCGTATCCAGTCATAATTAAGGTGAAATTTAGTTAAGTACTAAATTGAATAAGTGATCAATTAAGCTTAGGCCACCATTTCCACAAATGAGGAGACTTAAAACCATTAATACCACTGACTTCACACTATATAAAGACCTAGGAGAAATCCCAAGAGCATGTCGCTCTCGGGAGTACATTGAAACCCCGTATCGGACCTAGACTGCACGTCGAAAGTCCAATGACTGCAAAACTATAGGGTTATGTCCGTCCTACTGGGCTTGACAATCATCATGGGAATCGAGCCCAAATAGTGTCCAGAAATGTACAACTTGAGTCCTGAGTAAAGTGTGTGAGAAACGCGAATACCTTTAGAAAATGTATTGAAACTTAAGTGAATTGGGTCATTCGCTCACGCACAAAATTGAGGATTTCGGACCATCGGTTTCTGACCAAACTTCACCCATGGGAAAAGGAAATTTTCTTGCACGTATCCGTATAACTGTGGCCCCGATCAAATAAGTATGACTGTTGATTTGACAAGGGTCCTCCACAGTCGATCAGCTAATCCGATCGCACCGAAATCACATCCTGGCATAGATCTGGGGTCAGAGAGCTTACCCTATGATGTATGCGAGTTGTGGACCTCCCTATGTGCCCCGTTTGTTAAAAATAGACACCCTTTTGTTATAACCTAAGTATACCATGGCCCTCAGGCCATTTACATCACTTCTGGACCTATATATAACCCATATACCACCCCACCTCTCTTTCATAGGAATTTCTCCAAACCCTAGGTGAGAGAAGAGAGAAAAGAAGAGAAAAGAATAAGGAGAGGAGAAATCCTGGGAGATCGATGTTGTGATTCTCTCCCACTACTCCACGTATTGATTCACCTCCCCATTTCGCTACAAGATTTGTTTCGGCTACGATTTGGGTAAGAAATCCTAACCCTAATATCGTAGTTGAGATCTAGAATGGTTGTTTGTCAACCTAGCTAACCGATTTCACTATTTAGGTACTCGGTGTTCTGTTTTCGGGAACATAGAATTTGAATGGAGTTCGAATCAAGTATTCCGACGAAAGGTGCGAACTATAAACATTTAGGTTATGGTTTTCAATGCTCTCAATGTCAGCTAATGATTTAAGTCTGACTTGATTACTGCCATATCATCTTAGACACGTCGATTTCGATGTATTATACGTGTATGAACTATGTTGAACAAATATGTATCCTATGTGTTTTTTGAAATGTTTAAATGAACATGTATACATGATTTGCGTTTGCCATAACTATTAATCTAGGATTCATTGTTACTATATGCATGATGACTTCTTTGTATAAGGATTTGCTAAAATATATGTTGTAACTAACCTAGTCTATATATTTGGTGAAGTATAGCCTAAGTGTTTGATAAATTGTCTGAATGAGAAAATGTTGATGATTTGTATTTTATTAAGAGTATTAAGATAGGATTCTCAATTACCTTAATCATATGTGTAGTTTCTTTCATGTAATCATATTTGCAGCTACGAAATTTATGGATAAAATGCAAGGGTTATGTAATATGATTAATGTGTTTGATGAAATGCTCAAATGAGGAATTGATTTGGATTGTTTGTTAAATGTTGATATGATTATCACATGTATTTACCTTTTCCATCTGAGTAAGATTGGGGCTACAACGTAGCCCAGGAAATCGGTAATAGTCCATGTACAGGTGGTCGAATTAGTCTCGCCACATTGGGTAACTCGATGAATCCGGGTAGCATGACGATTGTTAACAGTGGTTAAGCCACAAGGGGTGCTTATGCGCTCTATGTCGATTAAGTGAATGTGTGCTCGTACCAATAGAACTTGCCAAACAAACCGATTGGCCTATCGTGTGTTTACCATGTATGGTCATCACTACTTGAATCTAAGGTACCACTTACCAATGTAAAAGCCCGATTCAACCATGGTACCATGATACGCTAAGACCCATGAGCAGGGCATGGTGGTATGGGACACCGTGGTCAAGCTGTCGGCCTACCCTGGGGTGACAAGGCTCCCTGTAAGACCGTATCCTAGACCGTACCGTTCCATAGGTTCCCACGGTCTTCCCAGTCGAATTCCGGCAACCTTTGACCCTTAACCAGTATTTGCGCACCACCTTGATTCATATGCCGTCAACCCGAGTCGACTCAAACCGAGACTTGTACCCTGCTACCTTGCCGTCATCGTTGTTCCAATGCCGCGTCTCGCGCACCGATCCGATACTCTGGCCAGGAGATATGGGTCCGCGTTCGGTGCGAGGAAAATGTCGCACGTGCAAATTTCGAGAGAATCTCTACGAGATGTCACATCAATCAATCAATCTATCATCCCATCATGTCAAGTACATGTCAAGTACATGTCAAGTACACATCACCTTTCACCTTTTCCCAAGCAACCCCAAAGTCAAAAAGTTTCTTACAAATCCATAATGTTTCAATGCACTCATCATAATCATCATTATCTATGTTGCATAAGTGATGCGTTGAAACTCGGGAGCTGAGCTTTGCTCGACCCCTAATTTTTAGGGCGTTACACCTTCACTCGCTGTTGAGTCGGGCAAGCCCTCAACTCGTTGGACCAAGTCGGACTGAGTTGGATGGCAAGTCGAGGCGACTCCGGGGTCTTGCCTTACCCTCCTATCAGGGAGTGAGGAAAAATAAGAGGGAGGAGGTGGCTGGCAAAACCGGCCGAGTCAGGCTCGAACTGAGTTGAATCTAGCTGGGTCGGGTTAGGTCTGGTCTCGCCCAAAAACCCCGCTGGCCTGGCTGTGCTAGCAAGGAAGAAGCTTCAAAGGTGGAGGGGTGTGTGCATGGTGGTTGTTTAGTCACTCCTAAGTTGACTCAGTGAGTTGACGTGTTGCATCAAGTGGGCCAAGCCCTGGGTTGAGCTGAGCATGGTCGGACTGAGTTCAGAGTCAGTCTGGCTCATCCCTAAGTGAAAGAAGAAGAGAGAAAGAAGATAGAAAAGAGACAGAAGGAAGAAGTAGGGGAGCGAGGGCATTGTCGAGTTAACTCACTGAGTCAGGGCTGACCCGAATCCCATGCCATTCAGGGACCATGTTCGGTCAGCAGACCAACTACGTTGGGGCTCCCAGTCCCGATCCTAGTACTATGTATCGTCGTCAGGTAACATTTCCAACCAAATCCAAATCGACCGAGTCGACTTAATGAGTCAATGCTTTCCTTCTAGATTAGATATGCCTCATTATATTAATATCATGGCTACACCCTTATTATTTAGGTTGCTAACATTATATGTGATTAGCCCCTAATTTGTGCTAGAACTACTTATTATAAATGAAACTACAATTAGTAAATATTTGTATTTTACTTACTGCTCCTAAATATTATCATTAAAAGTATATCATAATAATTATTACCATCACAAGGGTTGAGGTTGTCATGTTAGATAATAAAAATTATATCGCTAGTATTAATGGCGATTTTACAATTATTAATACTATCAACATGGTTACCATTCATATCATCATTATTTTTAAGATCTGGAATGAATAGCCGTTAGTAACTTATTTACTAATATTAGCGATTACGTATAAAATAATATCATTACTAAACACTAGTATGTTGTTTTGTCACTCTCAAATATTATCATAAATAGTAGATCATAATATAATATCAATTATCATCAGAATGATTATTATATGATAGCTAATATAAAATATAACACTAACACTAATAATTATCTTATGACTATTAAGTTCAAAATTGTAACTGATACGCCAGCTAGCGTCCAAACCCTAAAGTCTAAGCCTAGACCTAAACAGGGTGGAACCCTAAAGATAAACAATCCAAACCCTAGGTTATGTGGGTCTTGACCATAGATGCTTGATAGGACATTAATCTCACATGCAACGTCACAATTCATGGTAGGGTTCAATTCTAAGGATGCACGTGCTTCCTAGCAATGTCAGTTGGTGGATTTGACACATGAGGTGATGATTCTTCCCCTTGAGTTTTCCATTTTCCCATTAGCTTAAGTTATAGTTTGTATTTTAATTTATTTTTGATATCTCCCATTTATAATCACATGTGTTAGCTGGTGGAAATTGAATTACTATATTACATGCGTAATGTTCATGCTTGTGTATTATTTGTGGATTGCTTATGGAATTTAAACTGGTACATTAGTGGGAAACCCCCACTTATAAATGTACACCCATACTTGGGATGTAACTCAATCGACGGTGATTGCAATGGACCTTCGATCTAGTGGTTATTGAGTGGTGTTCTAGATGGATCATTGATGTGGGCCTACCATCCCGGGTAGTTGTATCCAATGGTTTTCAAGGATGGTCTTTTATCGCATGTGTTAAGGCTTAAAAAATGAAGAAGGGATTGAAGCAAAAGAAGATCGAGAAATAGAAAGAAAACATGAAAAGAACATGAACAAGATGATTTCAGGGTGGTTTGCGCGGGTCCCCGCAAACGATATCCGTTGCATAGGACCGCGCAACCGAAATATCAGTTGTGAGGGTTCGTTCAACGGACTTCAGGACTGATTCTTTGTAAAAGATCTCAAGCATTGAAAGGTGGGTCCCATGGTGCCAAAATTGAGGTATCACACGTGCGAGGGCCTATAAATACCCCCCCTCTTCATTTTGACCAATTAAAGATTTTGGAGAGGAAGCAGAGCAAGGAGGGAAACTGAAGGTGAGAAAGAGAAGGATCCGGTGGTTTGCGCGGACCCACGCAAACCATATCGATTGCGCGGGTCCGCACAACCAGACTGCCCTGCAGTCTATAAAGCTTAAAGGGGTGACATGCTGCTGAAATGACCAAGTTACCAGATTTCTTCTGTTCAAGCTTCAAGAGGAGAAACCAGTAGAAGAGATATTCGAGTCATATTCCTCTTAAAGAGATTATCAAATCGTAAGTCGAAGTGCTGCCGGATTTGAAATCTGACTTGGATATTTGAACTTTATCAATTTGTATATTTTAAATGATCTATCTTAGAATCAAGGGATGTTTGAGGATGTAAATGAACTCAGTACTAATAAAATATGATGATTGTCTTTAATACTCTCTCTCCGTTACGTTTGAATAAGATAATATCCCAAATCGAATGGGGAAGGATCACTAGAGGAACACTTAATACACTTCATTACTAGCATGGGGAATTTTTTTACGACATCGTAGTATTGCTTACGATTGTTCGAATTGTCACTGACGCACAAAGCATTCAGATGGTATTCCAGCCTGGCTCCAGGGTTGATATGTACTTGAGAACAAATGCAGGACGCCTTTATGTCAAACTTCTTCTCTTCGGAGCGTGATGTCAGTATTACGGAATTGGCCTCCGTGCGGTAGAGAGAAAGTGAACCAGTAGAAAAGTGTATAGATAGATGGAAGACATTGAGAGCCTCGTGTAGACAGCTACCGGAAGAAAAAGAACAGGTCAAAATGTGTCTGAATTCTATGGAGACGGGGATCGCGTTTGGACTCACTAGCGCCGACATCAGAACTTTCCGTGACCTGCCCACTAAGGCTCATACTTTGGAATTAATGACTCGTAAGATGCCAGCATTTCATCATGAGACAGCTAGGAGAGTATCTAGCAGGATGGCTGTGAATACCGTCGATCGTGACAAGAGAAGCAAAGATACAGGGGACTTAAGGGAAAAGAGGCCAGAATGAAAAGAAGAATGGAATCAATCAAGAAATAGATACAGTGGAAAAAGGCCCAGGATGCTCAATTCTCATGAGGGGTTCGCATTCGATAGGGAAGATGTCGTTCCTATGATGAACCAACTGCTGAAAGCCGACACGATAGAATTACCAGAACCCAAACGCCCTGAAGATGTGATAAGAACAAGAGAGAGAGAGATTTTTGCCGCTATCATCGCTTAGTGGGACATCCAACAGAGAATTGTTATACACTGAAATGTATAATACAACGAATGATAGACAGAGGTGAAATAGTAATTGGAAAAGAAAAGGAAAGGGGCACAATGGCGACAGTGAACATGCTCACCATCCGAGAAAAGGGCCAAGAAGTGAAAGAGAAAGAGAATCGTAAGACAACAAAGAAGGTAGCAGTGATTATGTTGTGATCGGGAAAGAAGACAACAAGTCCTGTGAAGCAGAAAACAAGAATTCTCTGTTGAAAGGCAGAGTGATGATGGTGAGAAAGAAAAGAGGAGTGAGACGGCGAAGGTGACCTATGATGTAGTGAGCCATTTGAAGGGCATACCGGTTCGGTTAAGCGTCTATGATGAGCTTAAGTTGTTAGAGGAATTTCGGCAGAGTTTGGTCCAAGCACTGTTCAATCATAATGTCAGAGAAACCTTACTGGCAGAGATGAGACATGAAGAGCACGATGAGCAAGAAAATTGCCTACCAGTCATTTTCTTCTTTGATGATGATTTGATCTGTGAGGTAGAGCATAACAGGCCGCTAATGATAGAAGGCCATATCCGTGGAAGAAGGTCAAGCGGATTATGATAGATAATGGGTCTGCAGTGAACCTCTTGCCACTCTTGATGTTGAGTAAACTAGGTTATTATTGTTCAGATCTATGCCCTAATGGAATGATGATACAGGGCTTCAATCAGGATGGGCAGCATGCACTTGGTAAAATTAGAGTGATACTGGAAATAGGAGAGCTGATTACTGATGTCATGTACCACGTTATTAATACCGTGACGACATAAAATCTTCTCCTAGGAAGGCCATGGATACATCAGTACAGCATTGTACCCTCTACTCTACATTAATGCTTCAAATACTGTAAAAATGGAATACAGTATAAAGTAATGGCTAATGCGAAGCCGTATACAGAGGCTGAATCCTTCTTTGCAGATGCCAGTTACTATAAAGGGTTCGCTAAAGAAGAAAGAAAGAATGATAAAAGCAAAGTCCTAAAGGACAGTCAAGTAAATGTAACTAAAGAAGAAACAGAAAAGGCAAAATCATCCAAGACTGCAGAAGCCAAGAAGATATTTTATTTTGTGACGAAATATCTGAGACAACCGGGGCAGCCGCCACTAACTCTATTATCGCCCGAACAGCTGAAAATTTTGCAGTCTAATTATACGGTGCCATTGCCGTATGTTGAAAGAAACAAGCCATTTTTGGCAGCTCCAAGAAGATTTCAAGTTAAGGCTAACACAAAATACCCGGAACCAATAGAATTTTACGCCTCAGTGGAAGCGAAGGCAGGAGAAGAGACCAAGAATAATGTATACCGCGGCAGGCTGGCACCATAAGACCTCAAAAAGTATAGTCCGACAAGTAAGAAAATCATGAGAAGCATGGGGTTTGGTTACCAAGAACCCATTGGGGTCGGCCAGGAAAAATGAAGAAAATATCAAGGATTGGGGGTAGAGTCATCAGTGAACATGGTTACAACCGAGCAATTATCAGAAGAGGATCCTAAAATAGTTGAGCATCTTGAAATGGCTTCGAAACAGATAGAAGACGGGGGGGCAGCCGACCATAGACAATTTGCAAGAGATAAACCTGGGTACGGAGGAAGAGCCAAGAAATACATTCGTCAATGCTGGTCTTTCTGAACAGGAGTCTGAGAAATACGTTCAACTTCTCAAAGACAATAAAGACGTCTTCGCCTGGACATATGCAGAGATGTCAGGTTTGGAGCCTTCCATAGCAATGCATCGATTAAATATGTCTAAAAAGAAAAGGCCGATTAAACAAGCGCAAAGGCGATTTCATCCGGACTTGGTTCCCTTAATAGAGGAAGAGGTCGATAAGTTGATAAAAGTTAGGTTTATCAGGGAGGTCAAGTATCCTAAATGGATATCGAACATTGTCCCAGTGAAAAAGAAAAACGAACAAGTCAGGGTGTGCATTGACTTCAGAGATCTGAACGAGGCCTGTCTGAAAGATGATTTTCCTCTCCCGATCACTAAATTATTGATTGATAGTACAACTCGGTATGTTATTATGTCCTTCATGGATGGCTATGCAGGGTATAATCAGAATAGAATGGCACCTTGTTTCGACAAGGAAACAAAGTATTTGGTTTAGGGAAAATATCTTATTCAGTCATAACCATGGAAAAGTATAAAGACAATCATCACACTTTATTGATTCTGAATTCATTTACATCCTCAAATATCCCTTGATTCTAAGATAGATTACAAAGAATTTACTATGAATTCAACTATCATAGTTAAATGTAAATTTCGGCAGCATAACGGCAATGATCCCAATCATCCCCTAAGACTTAGGAGGAATTGATGAATCGACCAATAGTCTTCAAGAAAATAGAGATTCCGGCAGCATTCCGGCGCCATTTCGGTCATCTCCTAAGACTTAGGAGAAATACGCCTTTCTGTCGGTGGTTCTTCATTGTCTCCTGAATAAGAAGACCTTGAAGATTTGAAGACTTCGGCCATTTCGGCAGCATGACAGCCCATTGCTGTTATAGACTGCAGGGCAGTCGGTTTGCCTGGGATCGCGCAAACCATATAGTTTGCACGGGTCCGCGCAAACTGTATGAGCCTAATGCTCA
This sequence comes from Magnolia officinalis, assembly GCA_021015155.1. Taxonomy (NCBI): domain Eukaryota; kingdom Viridiplantae; phylum Streptophyta; class Magnoliopsida; order Magnoliales; family Magnoliaceae; genus Magnolia; species Magnolia officinalis. The sequence continues at coordinate 60,913,060 of JAJHSJ010000002.1, forward strand.
TTTGCGCGGATCCGCGCAATCTGCTGGAGTCCGATACTCCGCACCTTCGATCTTCTCCTTTGCTTTTCTTTCACTCTGAAATCGTCGAACCCCTTTTAGAGAAAGAGCAGGGTATTTATAGACATTTTCACAGGTGTAAAACTCTGACTTGGGCGATGTGGGACAAAATAACACCCAATCATTTTTATATCACCGTCATACGCTTTGCGCGGATACGCGCACACGACATGCTTTGCGCGATCTCACGCAATCTGTCTTCTTTGAACGATCCCGCGCAATCTGTTTTACTTTGCGCAATCCCGCGCAATCAGTTTACTTTGTGCGGTCCAGCGCAAAGTGTTCTCAGAACTAATTCTTTGTTCCATTCTTCTAACCTTTTTTCCTCAATACCTTGATCTTTCCTTGCTTAAATTCTCCTCTTATTTTATGCCTCAACACACCTGAAGATGAAGAAGCAATAACATTCAGAACGTCACTAGGAATTTATTGTTATAAAGTTATGTCGTTCGGTCTCAAAAATGTTGGGGCGACGTATCAGAGGGCAATGCAGAATATCTTCCAAGACATGATGCACAAGCATGTTGAGTGTTATGTCGACGACTTGGTAGTTAGGTCAGGAGATCATCAGAAGCATCGCGAACACTTGGCATCATTTTTCCGTCGACTAAAAAAGAAACAGCTGAAGTTGAATCCAGCTAAATGTGCATTTGGAGTGTCTTCAGGTAAATTTCTTGGTTTTGTCGTCCGACATAGGGTCATAGAGATAGACCCAGGAAAAGTTAGAGCCATTCAAAATATGCCACCGCCGAAGATATTAAAAGAATTGAAAAGTTTACAAGGAAGGTTGGAATACATTCGCCGTTTCATTTCAAATCTGGCGGGGAGGTGTCGGCCATTCTCCCATTTGATGAAGAAAGGTACAGAATTTGAGTGGGACCAAGCTTGTCAGAATACATTTGACTCAATAAAGGAATTGTTGAAATAGTCGCCGGTATTGACAGCTCTGATAAAAGGAAAATCATTTATTTTGTATATAGTTGCAGCCGAGAATTCTTTAGGTGCTTTGCTGCTCAGGTGAATGAATCCGGGAAAGAGACTGCTCTTTATTATTTAAGCAGAACGCTGATGGGTGCAGAATGCAACTACTCCCCAATCGAGAAGGAATGTTTGGCATTAATATTTGCGGTACAGAAGTTAAGACATTATTGTCTCTCCCATGACATAACTTTGATTTCAAGAGCAGATCCGATAAAGTTTTTAATGACAAAACCGATGTTATCTGGGAGATTGGCCAAATGGATGTTGTTACTTTCGGAATATACTATTACGCATGAGCTGGCAAAAGTGGTAAAAGGACAAGTAGTGGCGGACTTCCTTGCAGCGCACCCTGTAGCAGAATGTGAAGCCATCAGTGATGATTTTCCAGATGAACAAGTCATGTTGGCTGAGTCACAAAGCCCATGGCAGATGTATTTTGAAGGCGCTTCTCGAGCATCGGGAGCGGGGGCAGGAGTTATCTTCATCACGTCTCATGGTGACTTGATACCTTATTCCTTCACATTGGCAACTGCATGTACAAATAATGAAGCCGAATATAAAGCCCTCATAATTGGAATGGAGATGGCTCAAGAAATGAAGATAAAAATACTACATATCTTTGGAGATTCTAAATTAATTATAAATTAATTGACGACTGAATTCGAGGTGAGAAAACAAGAACTTTTGCCATACCGCCGGAAGAAACAGCAGTTGTTAGAACAGTTCTGTCATGTCGAAATCAAGCACATACCGAGGTCTGAAAATGTAAAAGCAGACATTTTAGCCAGCTTGGCAACAGCACTGTCCTATCCTAATTGAAGCCCTCTCCAAGCCACTATAGAAGAAAGAAGATTTTTGCCATCTTTAGAGGTTGTTGAGGCATAAAATAAAGCAAAGAATTGAAGCAAGGAAAGGTCAAGGAAAAGGTTGAAAGAAAGGAACAAAGAATCAGTTCTGAGAATACTTTGTGCGGGATCGCGCAAAGCAAAAAAATAGATTGCGCGGGATCGCTCAAAGAAGACAGATTGCGCGAGATCGCGCAAAGCATGTCGTTTGCGCGTATCCGCGCAAAGCGTATGACGGTGATATAAAAAAATGAATGATTGGGTGTTATTTTGTCCCACATCGCCCAAGTCGGAGTTTTACACCTGTGAAAATGTCTATAAATACCCCGCTCTTTCTCTAAAAAGGGGTTCGAGAATTTCAGAGTGAAAGAAGAGCAAAGAAGAAGATCGAAGGTGTGGAGTATTGGGCTCCAGCAGATTACGCGGATCCGCGCAAACGAGCATCGGGCTCATACAGTTTAAGCGGACCCGCGCAAACTATATGGTTTGCGCAGTCCCGCACAAACCGACTGCCCTGCAGTCTATAACAGCAATGGGCTGTCATGCTGCTGAAATGGCCGAAGTCTTCAAATCTTTAAGGTCTTCTTATTCAGGAGAGAATGAAGAATCACCGACAGAAAGGCGTATTTCTCCTAAGTCTCAGGAGATGACCGAAATGGCACCGGAATGCTGTCGGAATCTCTATTTTTCTTGAAGACTATTGGTCAATTCATCAATTCCTCCTAAGTCTTAGGAGATGATTGGGATCATTGCCGTTATGCTGCCGAAATTTACATTTAACTATGATAGCTGAATTCATAATGAATTCTTTGTAATCTATTTTAAAATCAAGGGATATTTGAGGATGTAAATGAATTCAGAATCAATAAAGTGTGATGATTGTCTTTATACCGTTCCATTGTTATGACTGAATAAGATATTTTCCCCAAACTAAATACTTTGTTTCCTTGTCGAAACAAAATGGCGACTCTGCTGGGGAAAAAATCTTATTTAACATTAACATTGCGGAAGGTTGTAAGACTCTTATCACTTTTTTGGCGTCTTTTAGACGCCAAAATGGCGACTCTCAGTGGGAACATCCTCCCCTTCATCTCTAAGATAGCTTACTTAATCTCTCGCATACTAACTTCACGTATGTTTCATTATCGAAGGTATGCAAATTCAATTACATAATACTACTAATGGCTAACATTGCAAGAAAAGTGAACTTCCGCTTCATCCCCACTGGGTTCATAGTCGAATACGCGCCAAGCCGAACTCCCGAACATACAAATGCATGCACCATCAACAAGCGCAGAATGACTCAAGTAATAGCGGGAGTCATTTCCGTCTCACCTCAACCACAAGAAAGCGACGAGAATTGGACTTTAGTCTTGTCTAGGAAGACAAAAACAAAGAACTTAAAGAACCATAGGGCAAACTTATCTGTACCAAGAGCTGAGAGACCAGTCACACGCAGTATGGCAAGAAGAAAACCCGAACTCGCTCCTCCTACGATATACCCCGGACAAGCAGCTCTACAGTTCACGTCGCATGATTTTTCGGCTCTGATCACCCTAAGGACTAAATGGACAAAAGCACAGAAAGGTAAAACGCTGATGATAGGATCACCGGTGGCTGTATCACCCCAGACAAATCCGTCCATAACTGTATCGCCCCGATCAATCAGCAGCACGGGAAGTATACAAAAGTCAAATGAGACTCCGATCTCTCCTCTCTTTATAAGCCCTGTTACGTCAACGTACTCTCGTTTTACTCCAACAACAGCCTTGACAAACAGTCAAGGGGCCGCAGTGTATATGGCAGAGACGGGTCAAGAAAATAGGCCGACCACTGAAGAACGTGTTGACCAAATGGCAGAGGCACAAAGAGCACTAATGGACGAATGCCGGAACCTCAGAGAATCTCTGGCAACTCTGGCGCATAATGTAGCCCAGATAGTGGCTCCACCTACGATGGGATCGACAAATGGACAGGAGAACCAACCTGAAGGTTCCCGTCTACAGGGGATAGGGTCGCGAGGATCCGTTCCAGCAACAAGAGCTATAACACAGGAGGATGTAAGGCAAGTCGTCGAAGAAGCAGTCAGAATAGAGAGAGAACGCGCGAATACCGGTCGTTTCAGATACCGAACACCTTATCCGAGGGAGATAGAAGATGTTCCGTTTCCGGCCAATTTTAAGCATCCAGACTTCCAGAAGTTTAATGGGGAAGGATCACCAGAAGAACATCTGATGCATTTCATAACCAGCATGGGGAATTTCTCCACTATACCTCAATATTGCTTACGATTATTTGGGTCATCACTGACAAGTAAAGCTTTCAGATGGTATTCAAATTTGGCACCAGGATCTATACGCACATGGGAAGAAATGCAAGATGCTTTCATGTCAAACTTTTTCTCATCGGAACGCGACGTTAGCATCACAGAATTAGCTTCAGTACGACAGCGAGAAGGAGAACCAGTCGAAAAGTTCATAAACATATGGAAAACACTGGGGGCATCGTGTAGACAGTTACCGGAAGAAAAGGAACATGTCAAGATGTGTCTGAACTCTATGGAGACAGGAATCGCATTCGGACTTACCAGCGCCGATATCGGAACCTTTCGCGATTTGGCTACCAAAGCCCATGCATTGAAATTAATGACTCGTAAAATGCCAGCATTTCATCATGAAACTGTCAGGAGAATATCTGGCAGAATGACCGTTAATACCATTGATCGGGATAAGAAGAATCAAGATGCGAGGGGCTCAAGAGACAAAAGGCCGGAAGGAAAAGAAAGTTGGAATCAATCAAGGGACAGATACGGTCGAAAAAAGCTCAGAATGCTTGATTCTCACGAAGGATTTGAATTCGATAAAGAAGACGTAATTCCTATGATGCAACAGTTGTTGAAAGCTGGCATCCTAGAATTACCAGAACCTAAACGTCCTGAAGATGTAATGAAGACCCGGGAAAGAAACTTTTGCCGTTATCATCGCCTGGTAGGACATCCGACGGAGAATTGCTACACGTTGAAGTGCATCATACAACGAATGATAAATAAAGGTGATATAATAACCAGCGAAAGCAAAGGAAAGAATGCAAGGGCAACAGCAAATGTATTGTCAATCCAGGAAAAGGCACGAGAAACAAAAGAGAAGGAAAATCGAAAGTCAATAAAGAATGCGGTAATGATTACGTTGCGATCAGGGAAGCAAGTGATAAGTCCGGTGAAACAAAGAGCGGAAATTACAAGGAAAGAAGTCACTAAAAGACAGAACAGTGAGAATGAAAGTAAAAATGGGAATGGAGCGATGAAACTGGCTTATGACGTAGTTAGTCATTTGAAAGGCATACCGGCACGCCTAAGCATCTATGATGCACTTAAGTTATCAGAAGAGTTTCGATAGAGTCTAATTCAAGCGCTGTCTGATCACAATGTGAGAGAAGCTTTATTGATAGAAATGAAACATGAAAGACACGATGAACGGGCAAATTGTCTACCAGTAATCTCGTTCTCTGATGATGATTTAATTGGTGAAGCAGAACATAACAGGCCATTAATGATAGAAGGGTATATTTGTGAAAAGAAGATAAAACGGATTATGATAGACAATGGGTCCGCAGTGAATCTTTTGTCGCTCTCCATGATAAATAAATTAGGCTATCGCCGCTCTGATTTGTGCCCTAGCAGAATGATGATACAGGGATTCAATCAAGATGGACAACACGCACTCGGTAAGATTACAGTGACATTGGAAGTGGGAGACTTAATTACTACTGTTGTGTGTCACGTTATAAATGCTGTGACAACGTATAACCTTCTCTTGGGAAGGCCGTGGATACATCAGTACAGTATTGTACCATCTACTCTGCATCAGTGTTTCAAATACTGTAAGGACGGAATGCAATGCAAAGTGATGGCTGATGCGAAACTATATACAGAAGCTGAGTCTTTCTTTGCGGATGCCAGCTATTATAAAGGTTTCTCTGAAGAGGTGGGAAAAGATGATGAAAAGAGAGTCTTGAAAGACGACCGAATAAACAATGTTAGAGAAGAAAGGGCAAAATCTTCTAGGACTGCAGAAGTAAGAAATAAGTTCTATTTCGTGCCCACGCGTCTGAGACAACCCGGGTAGTCGTCGTTAACATTGTTATCGACAGAACAGTTTGAAATTTTACAGTCCAATTATACGATGCCTTTACCCAAAATTGAAAGGTGTAAGCCATTTATAGTCGCTCCAGGAAGATTTGAAGTCAAGGCTAGTACTAAACACCCTGAGCCAATAGAATTCCATGCTGCAGCAAAAACAAAGGAGGAGATCACAAGCAATGTATATCACGGAGAGCTAACACCGCAAAATTTAAAAAAATACAGTTCAGTAAGCAAGAAAATCATGAGAAACATGAGCTTTGATTGTAACAAACCCACCGGACTGAATCATGGGAAAGGAATTCAAATCCCTCTCGGGGTTGGTCAGGAAAAGCGGAGAAAATTCCAGGGTCTAGGAGCAGAGTCATCAGTAAATATGGTATCAGTAAATATGACTTTGGCCGCACAGATGCCAGAGCAAGACCCTAAGGTAGTTGAGTATCCTGAAACAGCTCCAAAACAAATAGAAGACGGGGTGCAACCGACAATAGATGGCTTGCGAGAAATAAATCTAGGAACAGAAGAAGAACCGAGGAATACATTCATCAGCGTCAGTCTTTCTGAACAGGAATTCGAGAAATATGGCCAACTTCTCAAAGAAAATAAAGATGTCTTCGCCTGGACATATGAAGAAATGCTGGGACTGGAACCCTCTGTAGCAATGCATTGATTAAACATCTCCAAAGAAAAGAAACCAATAAAGCAAGCACAAAGGCGCTTTCACCCTGACCTGATTCCGTTAATCGAAGAGGAGGTAAACAAACTAATAAAAGTTGGATTCATCAGGGAAGTTAAATATCCCAAGTGGATATCAAACATATTTCTGTGAAGAAAAAGAATGGGCAGATCAGAGTATGTATGGACTTCAAAGATTTGAACGAAGCATGTCCAAAGGATGACTTCCCTCTCCCGATAACAGAGTTATTGATTGATAGTACTACTCAGTATGTTGTTATGTCTTTTATGGACGGTTATGCAGGTTATAATCAAATCAGGATGGCGCCCAAAGATGAAGAGGCAACGGCATTCAGAACACCGCTCGGGATTTACTGCTACAAAGTTATGCCTTTTGGTCTTAAAAATGCTGGGGCAACATATCAGAGGGCGATGAAAAATATCTTTCAAGATATGATGCATAAACATGTTGAATGCTACGTTGACGACCTGGTGGTCAGGTCAGGAGATCATCAAGAACACCGTGAACATTTGGCGGCAGTCTTCCGTCGACTCAGAAAGAAACAATTAAAGATGAACCCAGCTAAATGTGCATTTGGGGTATCTTCTGGCAAATTCCTCGGCTTCGTTGTACGGCATAGAGGCATCGAGATCGATCCAGGAAAAATTAAGGCTATTCAAAATATGCCGCCACCGACAATGCTGAAGGAATTGAAAAGTTTACAAGGAAAACTGGCATACATTCGCTGTTTCATTTCAAACCTCGTAGGAAGGTGTCAGCCATTTTCTCGGCTAATGAAGAAAGGTACGGAATTTGTATGGGATCACGCCTGTCAAACTGCATTTGATTCGATTAAGGTGTTGCTGAAACAGCCGCCGGTATTAACAGCTCCAGTGAGAGGTAAGCCGCTTATCTTGTATACATCTGCAGCTACAAATTCTTTGGGTGCTTTGTTGGCACAGGTAAATGAAACTGGAAAGGAGACTGCTCTTTATTATCTAAGCCGAACATTGATGGGGGCAGAATGTAATTATTCTTCGATCGAGAAAGAATGTTTGGCGTTGATATTTGCTGTACAAAAGTTAAGACATTATTGTCTCTCTCACGATATAACTTTAATCTCAAGAGCAGATCCGATTAAATTCTTGATGACCAGGCCAATGTTGTCGGGAAGATTAGCCAAATGGATGTTATTGTTATCAGAATATACTATTTCATATAAACCGGCGAAAGCAGTAAAAGGGAAGGCTATGGCAGATTTCCTCGCAGCACATCCTGTGGCAGAAAGTGAAGAAATTAATGATGACTTCCCAGACGAGCAGGTTATGTTAGCTGAATCCCAGAGCCCATGGCAAATGTATTTTGACGGCGCTGCTCGAGCATCGGGAGCGGGGGCAGGAGTGATATTCATTACTCCTCAAGGCGATCTGTTACCATACTCCTTTACACTGGGCACCATGCACGAACAATGAGGCTGAATACAAAGCCCTCATTATCGGAATGGAAATAGCGCAACAAATGGAAATAAAATTATTGCATATCTTCGGAGATTCTAAATTGATTATAAATCAATTGACAACAGAGTTCGAAGTAAGGAAACAAGAGCTCCTGCCTTATTATCGGAAGGCACAACAGTTGCTTGAACAGTTTTGTCATGTGGAAATCAAACATATACCGCGATCTGAGAATGCAAAAGCAGATGCTTTGGCCAGTCTGGCAGTGGCTCTGTCCTGCACAAATCGAAGTCCTCTCCAGGTAACTATAGAAGAAAGAAGGTTCTTGCCATCCGAAGAAGTTATCGAAGAAATCGTTGAAATGTTTCCTATATCCTGTCTGGAAGTAACAATAGATGATTGGCGTCAGCCTTTCATCGATTATCTCAAATATAATATCCTGCCAGAAGATAATGCGCAAAGACAGCAGATTAAGCAGCGATCGAGCAAATTTGTCATATGCAGCGAAGTATTGTATAGAAAATCTTATAATGGAATGCTGTTACGGTGCTTAGACAAGTAAGAAGCAAATCAAATACTGTAGGAGGCACATTCAGGAGAATGTGGAGCACATCAAGCCGGCCGAAATTTATGCCATAGAGTGCATCGAATGGGTTATTACTGGCCTACCATGTTCAAAGATGCGATAGAATATGCGAAGCGGTGTCATGAATGTCAAATACATGGGAATATAATACACGTTCCCCTGGAAGACTTACATCAGTCCGTTGCTTCTTGGCCTTTCTCAGCTTGGGGACTCGACGTAATTAGCCCTATAAATCCACCTTCGTCTAAGGGAAAACAATATATTTTGACAACAACAGACTATTTTTCCAAGTGGACTGAAGCGGTCGCCTTGCGTAATGTTAAAGAAAAGGACGTGGTCAACTTCATCCGGCATGTCATAATATACCGTCATGGTATTCCAAAAAAGATCGTCTCTGATAATGACACCCCTTTTAAAAATAGAGGCATGGAAAAGTTGTGCCAGAAATTCGGCATCCAACATTCGTTTTCAACACCTTACTATCCTCCGGCCAATGGATTAGCAGAGGCGTTTAACAAAACGATTGTCAAAATAATAAAGAAAACGGTGACAGGCAATAAACGCGATTGGGATGAAAAGTTACTGGAAGCATTATGGGCCTACAGAACTACTCATCGTACAGCAACAGGCGTGACACTGTATTCATTAATCTATGGTATGGAGGCAGTTATCCCAATTGAAATGCAAGTGGCGTCGCTCAGAATAGCGGTACATCAGTCTATAACAGATGATGAAAATGCAAAAATAAGGCTGAAAGAATTAGATCTGCTCGATGAGAAACGTCTTGTAGCTCAGCAGTGGTTGCAGTCATATCAGGCAAGGATATCGGCTGCCTTTGATAAGCAAGTCAAATATCGCTCTTTCAAAAAAGGAGATATGGTGTTAATGCTGAAGAGACCTATAGTGGTCACCCGCCGAACAGGGGGCAAGTTCGAGCCCAAATGGGACGGTCCGTATGTGGTAAAAGAAGTATACTCCAATGGGGCATATAGAATCGCAAATCAAGAGGGACAGGGTATTAGTATACCTGTCAACGCCCGCTTCATCAAAAGATACTACCCCTGAAGATAAACATGCTGATTTTGACCCAGAATATTATCAGTATAATGATTTTGTATCAAAAGGGGGCAAGGATGAATAAGATCATGTCTATATGTCAACGAAAGAAGCTATGAAGAAGAAGTTCACGAGCATGTCAACTATGATAGCAAGCATTTAGAAAATATATATGATCATCATCATCACCAAATAAGTTTGACAAAGTCAATATCATCTTGAAGATTCTCTTGAAGATATTGACAAGATTGGTATATTGCCTTACAAGACACGGATCTTCTTGAAGATATTATCTCAGTCAGAAGCATCTACTATATTGGCAATGACGATGATCATAATTATTATTGCCTTACAAGGCACGGATCTTCTTAAAGATACTAGCAAAAGTAAGGACATATCAATCTCAGTCAAAGAGGCAGTATAGCTAAGCCAAATCCTAAAAGAGCAAAAAAATAAAAATAAAAATAAAAATAAAAACAAAAATAAAAAATCATCATGACGCTCTCAAAGGATCAAGCTCTAAAAGAGCCGGCCAACTATACATAAGACCTATGAATATCGTCATTCGGACAGCGGCGAGGAGTCAGTGGCCCTAAAAAGCCCGCGAAGACCATCGTGCGCACCCATGCGGGCAGCTGACGAAGTCAAGGATTCAAAGCCTAAAAGGCCATAAATTCGCAAAGACTAGTCACCGTAACTCCCATGCCGTCTGTATAGCTTCCTGCAGCGCCACGGGGAACGGATGAAAATGTCCTCCCGTGAATGGGCTCGACCTTGCAGACGAAGAAAACAGGGGCCGCAGTGCGAGCTTTAGGCCAACCATGCGTAAGACCCTCCAGATCTAGGGTTTGATTTCAGTAGTAACTCATGAGGAAGGGCTTAAACCTACTCATTGATGGACTGGCGACCCTACATTTGGTGCCTAAAGGTAGCCTTGCGAGCCCTGCGAACTCTAGAGAGTTACCGTGGCCAACCCTGTGCGTAAAACCAACAGTTCACCGCCCGGTAGCGTCAATGGGCCCCTCTGATGGACCGTGGTCGTGAGCTCAAGGCAGTGAAAAGTCCAAGAGAACTCTAGAGAGTTACAGAGACCATCACATAAGACCCACAAGTGCTCCACTACTCAAGAGCTTAAACTGTGTGTGTGCGTGCGCTCCACTACTCATGAGCTTAAACTGTGTGTGACTAATTAAATTGAAACTTAGCACCACCAATTTAATACTCACATAGAGAATCCCGCACTAACAAAGCATAAAAGGCTTGAAAATTATAATTAAGGATATGATGAAAATACTGTATGAAAATAGCATAAATGTCATCAATATGCAATGTGGTAAATGCCATTGTAAATATCTCAAAATGCCATCATAAAAGCATATGTTAAGTCAAAATAAAATAACCCGTTCAAAAGTATGTAAACAAAGATTACATTCAAAAGCATATAAACAAAGATTATATATTCAAAAATCACATGTTTAAAGCTCTTCCGTAACTCCTACTGCCTCTATATATTTGCGCAAATCCTCTTTTAATCGTGCTTGAGCTGCATCATGCTTAGATTTTTCCTCAAGAATAAGTTTCGCCTGATCAGGAACACCGGCTAGCTTGCTTTCCAAAGAAGCGATCATTTCTCTACCTTGGAGTCGTACAGATTTTTCTATATCAAGGGATTGAACATTCGCCCGCATCCTTTCTTCAACATCCTGAATGACTAAGTCTTGCTCATGATTCTTTCTCTCTAGTTGAGAGATTCCCTATTTCAGGGCTGCGATACGATCTTGGGTGGTCACTCTCTCATCAATATGAATCTTTAATTGATCTTGAAGAATCAGATATTCTTGTTCAAGTTTGGAGATAGACGAATCCGTTAGAGAGGCTTGTTCTTGAGATGCAGTCAGCTGCTTCCTGTATTCTAAAATCTCAGGGGCAATTGTAACATTTTCTATCGACGCCAATGAGATTACTGAATCATGGAATTTAAGGAACGAATCACGCAAAGGAGATATGTTAATTTTAGCCATCTTGGCAGACCTCTCCAAAATCTCCATAGCAACGTCCAAGTCCGACCATTGATCAGGGTTTTTGAATATCTGGGATATCGCCAACAGAGAGTGTTTCGCCATAAGCATTCTGTGAACAGGGACTTTTGCAAAAGACGATAGTTCAGATGTAGTGGCTACAGAATCGGAACTGGCCGCACCACTGCAAGAAGGAGTTCCTATAGAGAAAGAAGAAAGGCATTCAGATATATTATGAAATATGCGGTTCTAAGCAAAATAGCTAGTGCATGTATATACCTGTCGCTGGAATACGATTAACAGAAGGAGAAGCTCCCTGAGTCGCAGAAGGGCCAAGTCCCACCATATCAGCAAAAGATGGTGCTCTAGCTTCTGTACTAGAATCTCTGGTAGTTGGAGTTGGCAAGTCAGTGGTCTCTGTTGGAAATATAATTTCATGAGCTACCACTTTCTGTACCACCAACGGAACTACAGGAGCTCTTGGTGAGATTACTGCAGGAGGATTCACTGAAGAAATTGCGCCTATCTCAGCGACCCAAGCACCTAAAAAAGGGAGACACAATAATTCTAAATAAATAATTGCTGTTAAATATGTAGATAAATATTTGCACATGAAAGTTAAATCTCTTTTACCTGGTGAATGTCTGTATTCACCATAATCTAAATGTTCTTCTTCGTCTTCCTCAGCTGCAGGAGATTTAGACAGAATATTGATGCCAGGGAGAGCTTTAGAGGTTGCAGGAAGAGATTCCGTTTCAACCCCTTCTGTAATCGCTTCCTCTTCTCCGCCAATATCGACTTCGCCTTCTTCGAAATCGTTATCTTTATCCTCACTGCTTTCACTGTCCTCGTTGTCTTCATACTGTGAAGAGGAAGTAGTCTCTGATGATGAAGCGAACTCTCATCTCCCAAAATTTCTTCGTCAACTTCCTCAACGACAACTTGCTTTCCTTTACAAGAAGCAGCTCGGCTGCTCTCTGGTGCAGACTCTTTGATTTTAGGGGAGACGGATGCTTGTCTAATCCCCTCTGAGAGAATAGGAGATGATGCCTGTAAGCGCGTCCTTGATCTAGTCATCGGGGAAGATGAGCTAGGACAAAGGGGTTGTGGAGGAGGTATAGGAGTATCATTAACTGGTTCTTCTTGAACCGCTGCAAACTTTGCAGGAATTGGGGAAGATGCACCTTCAGCGTCATCTGCAGCCTGATCTGTAAAGTCCCGGCGAGATTGTCCAAATTCTCTCAAAACTCCATGAGCAAACCAGCCATCCAAAGTGTTAATAGGCTTTATCTCACGGATAGGGTCTTCTAACGATATCTTCCTTTCATCGCATCTCGGAGCTTTATTAGTTCCTTGGGGTGGCAATCACGAAATCTTCAAATATATATATATATATATATATATATATATATATATATATATATATATATATATATAAACATATAAATGTAAGAGAGAGATGCAGAAATCTCTAGATAACAAGAGTATGAGGAAAAGAGTTGATTATCAGATGATAAATACCTAAGGCCTCCGGAAAAATGTGCCAGCCACTACAAGTAGGGGATCTTGTGAAAACTGGGAAATTTACTCATCTCCTTGAACAGTTCGATAGTAGTTTCAGAGATCGAAGGTTTGCGATCAGGAGAGGATACAAAGGCCAGTTCCCTATTGGTTGGAATAAATTCATCGTAGAATTTACCTGTTATTGGGAGACCGGCTATGCGGTGAAGATCCCAAAGTGTTATGCTCATTTCACCATAGGTTAAATGGAAGGAGTTGGTTGTGGGCGACCAGTACTCAAGGAAACTTTTCAGTACAGTAGGTTCCCTACAGAAGTATTTAGAAGTCACTTCTATAGCATCATAAAGGCCGATTTTACCAAGTATGTTCGCATGCTTCAGTAAAATGGCTTCTGCCCAATCAGAATAATAACGTCGAGCAGTCAACAGGCCTCTAATTCAAAATTCTGCTTGTCCCCAGAGTGGTTCCCGATCTCAGAAACGTTGCTGAAGAGACAGCACCTATTTCTGCAACTTGAGCACCTAAAAAAGGAGACACAATAAAAGGAGACATAATAATAAAATAATAGTTGTTAAAATATAGATAAATATATGCATGTGGAAATTAAATCTCCTTTACATGTGAATACCCATATTCGCCATAATCTAAAAGTTCCTCTTCATTTTCCTCAGCTGCAGGAGATTTAGCAGGAACATTTACACCAGGAAGAGTCTTAACGGTTGCAGGGGAAGATTCCATCTCGACTTCTTTCGCAGCTGTTTCCTCATCTCCGTCAATGTCAACTTCGCCTTCTTCAAAGTCATCATCTTTATCTTCACAGCTGTCGCTATCCTCGCTGTCTTCATATTGTGAAGATTCAGTAGTATCTGACGATGAAGCTGAACTCTCATCTTCTAAAATTTATTCATCAGCTTCTTCAACGACAACCTGCTTCCCTTTGTAAGAAATGGGTTGGCTGCTCTCCGGTACAGGCTCTTGGATTGTAGGGGAAGCGGATGCTTGGCAGGTCCTTTCTGGAAGAATAGGGGATGATGTTTGCAAACGCGTTTTTGATCTAGTCATTGGGGAAGATGGACTAGGACCAAGAGGTTGTGGAGGAGATATGGAAGTACCAACAGCTGGTCCTTCTTGAACTGCTGCAGTCTCTGCAGGAATTGGAGAAGATGTACCTTCAGCAACGTTTACGGCTTGATTTGAGAAGTCCCGACGAGCTTTCTCGAATTCTCTCAAAACTCCGTGAGCAAACCAGCCATCCAAAGTGTTGATAGGCTTGATTTCACGGATAGGGTCTTCCAAAGATATCTCCCTACAAATTTCTCCAGGATGAGATGCATGGCTCTTTTCTGGAATATAACCGATTCCACTCTCTAAATTTCTGCCCTTCAGCGTGGGCGGATGGAGAAAGATAGAAGAATCTACTGGCAAGCATTTAGTTACCAAGTATGATTGGTGATCCCACCATCGCATCCAGCTATACGATGTACGGACTATGCGAGCACAACCTGGAATTATGAAAAGAGATCCAACACAGCCATTCAACAGTTGTTTCCATATCATGGCCCAGTTAAGAGGACCAGTTCCATAACAGCACATTTTTCTCGTAACCAACACGCAGTCTTGAGGCACGGTTTGATCATAACCAAATTGACGAGCAAAGCGACTGGGGTAGTAAGGTTCTCTCCAAAATTCTGTTCCTTCCCGAAGAGGTAAACTGCATGAGCGAATAGAAAAGAAGAAAGCTCTCTCTGCTGCAGTAAGCGTTTCTTGGTCCACCATATATGTATCTTTAGTGTAGCGATAAAGGCAGAACTGAAAGAAGTTTATCTGGTCGTCATCTCGAATTTTATTGGCAACCCACTCATATGCTCTTTTTGCCATTGCGCTTTGCTGAAAGAACCAGAGTGGAAGGTGAGAAGGATGAGTATATGCTTGCTCCGAAGCTTCAAAAGTCTAAGGAAAATAAACTCCAAGCCACCCCGTAATATAATGCCAAGAAGTATGTGCAGACGAAGCTCCAAGAGTAGGGACTTTTACGTGGGTAGCTACTTCTCCAAGAGCCCTGTAAATAGAACATAATACTGGAGGAGCAAGAGAGTATTTATGGCCTTCCGCTAAAGCACCAGCTACAACAAAGACGCTTGGACGAACAGCATTTGTCCACTTGGAGCTGGGCAATACGACCAAACTTAGCCAGTAAGCCAAGAACGCTGCAAGTTCTCCAAAAGAGCTATATTCTGGCCTTCCCCTCATTGCATCTCGAAGCTTCGTTAGTTCCTTAGAGTGACAATCGCGAAATCTTCAAAGAAAGAATAAAGATGAGGAGGTTAATATGCAAGAATGGCTAAATAAGCAAGAATATAAAGAGGAAGTCGATTATCAGATTGATAAATACCTGAGACCCCTAAAGAAATGAGCCAGCCATTACAGAGGGGGAATTTTGTGGAAGCTGGGGAATTTGCCCATCTCTTTGAACAGTTCTATGGTGGTCTCAGAGATGGAAGGCTTGCGATCTGGAGAAGATACAAAGGCCAATTCTCTGTTTGTAGGAATGAATTCATCATAGAATTTGCCTGTTATTGTAAGACCGGCTATACGATGAAGATCCCAGAGTGATATGCTCATTTCACCATAAGGTAAATGGAAGGAGTTGGTTGTAGGCGACCAGTATTCAAGGAAGCCTTTCAGTATATTGGGTTCTCTATAGAAGTGTTTGGAGGTCACTTCTATGGCATCATAAAGACCAATCTTTGCAAGATTGCTCGTATGCTTCAGCAATATAGCCTCCGCCCATTCAGAGTAATAGCGGCGAACAGTTAACATGCCTCTGATGCGGAATTCTGCCTGTCCCCAGAGTTGTTCTCGATTTCTAAAGCGCTGTCGAACTGTCTCATAAAAATGAGAAGGAAAGAGATCATGAGGATTGTGGAAAGGAACTAAGAATATCATGGGATGAGCTTCCCCTATCCTTTGTCGTGGTTTTTGTGTCTGAATGACTCCCTCAAGAATTCGGGGCTCTCTTGATGCCCACAATTCAGTATACATTAACCTCTCGCCGTGGACGTAATCTTTAGACTCACAGTCAAGCATGGACTGATGGCGGTATACTTTGATGGGAATAATCGTCATGCCCTCCGCATGAGGGTTGTCAAATTTCATAACGCCTTCAACAACTCATACCGAGTCCCATGAGTTTTAAAGTCTCTTCCTCTTATGTTCCTTAATTTTCTCTGTGAACTCTTTCGCCTTATTCTGGCGAGTTTTCTTTGGACGAGAAGCAGGGGGAGTGTCCTCACGAAGGGGTGGTCTTTCACTATCAGTACGAATGTGAGCCGTAGTCTTTAACCATTCATCCCAATCGTATTCCCAGCCATGCTTCGGGGGACATTTAATATCTCCTAATGATATGGATCAATGAATGGGGGAAGGCAAAGATCTAATGCGGTCAGAAAAGTCAAAGGTGGGAAGAACAGGTTCTTTAAAATAAGCAGGATTTCTGGAAGTGGTCTTTGTTCGCTTGGCAGGAGGTTGATTAGAAGAAGGTTGATCGGAAGGAGGACGAGCTGTTTGTTTTATACGAGCCAGAAAAATAAGTCAAAGAAAGGAAGATAAATGACAGAGTAAGAAAGGAAGAAAGAAGAAAATGGCTAAGTGTTGGAAACAGTTTAAAAGAAATTGGCTAAGTACGAAGTACTTTGCGCGGGTTCGCGCAAAGTAGGAGGTTTGCGCGGAAAAATTTCCAAGGTCAAAGGACTTCGTGCAAAGTGAAATGGTTTGCGCGGGTTCGCACAAAGCAAAAGGTTTGCGCGGAAAATCTCCAAGGACAAATGGCTTCGCGTAAAGTGAAATGGTTTGCGCGGGTTCGCGCAAAGTAACAGGTTTGCGCGGAAGAAAATCGCCAGAGCAGAGTTTCAGCAGAGTACAAGCAGTTCGTGAAAATGATGAAATAGTTGGACTATTTATAGTATTTCTGGCCGAGTACGGTACTCGACCGAGCTTTGCGCGGGGTCGCGCAAACCCTAGAAAATGAATTCTTTGATCCTTTTCTTTGATTTTCTGAAAAAACAAAGAATGGATCAAGGGGGCATCTGTTGAGGCATAAAATAAGCAAAGAACTGAAGAAAGGAAAGATCAATAAAATTAGTTTGTAGATCAAAGAAATCAGTTTAAAAATGACTTTGCGCAGGTCTGCACAAAGTGAATAGATTGCGCTGGACCGCGCAAAGTAAATGGGTTGCGTGGGTTGATCAGTGAAGACAGGTTGCGCGGGAATGATAGATTGCGCGAGACCGCGCAAAGCATGTCATTTGCGCGAGTCCGCGCAAAGTGTTTTACGGAGGTATAAAAATGGTTGGATGTTATTTTGTCCCACATCGACCAGAATAGAGATTTACCTAGTAAAAATGTCTATAAATACCCCGTTCTTTCTCTCAAAAGGGGTTAGAAGATTTCAGAGTGGAAGAAAGATGAAGAAGAAGACAGGAGGTGAAAAGGAGCATTGGGCTCATATAGTTTGCACGGAGCATTGGGCTCCTGTAGTTTGCGCGGACCCACGCAAAGGAGCATTGGGCTCCTGTAGTTTGCGAGACCCGCGCAAAGCATGTAGTTTGCGCGGACCCGCGCAAACCGACTATTGGACAGTCTATAACAGCAATGGGCTTATATGCTGCTGGAATGGCTAGAGTCTTCAAATCTTTAAGTTTTTCTTATTCAGGAGGAAGGGAAGAATCATCGACGAAAAGGCGTATTCCTCCTAAGTTTCAGGAGATGACCGGAATAGCACTGAAATGCTACCGAAATCTCTATTCTCTTGAAGATTAATTAGTCGACTTGTCTATTCCTCCTAAGTTATAGGAGATGACTGAAATCAGCGTTGTTATGCTGTCAAAATTTATATTTAACCGTTATAATTGTAACTTGCAATGAATTCTTTGTAAACTATTTTAGAATCAAGGGATACCTGAGGATGTAAATAAATTCAGAACAATAAAGTGTGATGATTGTTTCTGTAACTATTTCATTGTTATGTTTGAATAAGATAATTCCCAAATCAAATACTTTTGTTTTCTTGTCGAAACAGCCTTCAACAACTCGTACTGAATCCCACGAATTTTGAAGTCTCTTCTTCTTGTGTTCCTTAATCTTCTTGGCAAACTCTTTCGCCTTATTCCGGCGAGTTTTTTTTCGAATGAGAGGCAGGAGGAGTGTCTTCATGAAGAGGGGGTTTCTCACTATCAGTACGAATATGAACCGTAGTCTTTAACCACTCGTCCCAATCGTACTCTCTGTCGTGCTTCGGCGGACATTTGATATCTCCTAAGGATATGGATCTATGAATAGGAGATGAAAGAGATTTGATGCGGTCGGAGAAGTCAAAAGTGGGAAGAACAGGCTCTTTGAAATAGGAAGGAGTTCTGGAGGTGGTCTTTATTCGCTTGGCAGGTGGTTGATCAAAAGAAGGTTGATCAGAAGGAGGAGTCACAGGACGGGCTGTTTGCTTTATACGGGCCATTAAAGAAGATGAATATCGGAATGAGAATAAAAGAAAGATGAAAAATGGCTAAGTGCTGGAAAAGGTCAAAAGGCGGCTAAGTATGGAACACTTTGCGCGGGTCCGCGCAAAGTATTTGGATTGCGCGGAACGGTTTGGACTTTGAAGGAACTCGCGCAAACTGCAAGGGTTTGCGCGAGGTCGCGCAAAGTATATAGTTTGCGCGGAGGAAAATCACAGAAGCAAAGTTTCGCCAGAGCAGAAAAGAGTCGTGCAAATGACCAAGTGGTTGGACTATTTATAGGAATCGTGGCCGAGCACGGTACTCGACCAAGCTTTGTGTGGGATCGCACAAACCTTGTAGAAAAGGGTGATTTAATCCTTTTCTTTGATTTTCTGAAAAAGCAAATAATGGATCAAGGGGGCATCTGTTGAGGCATAAAATAAAGCAAAGAATTGAAGCAAGGAAAGATCAAGGAAAAGGTTGAAAGAAAGGAACGAAGAATCAGTTCTAAGAATACTTTGCGCGGGATCGCGCAAAGCAAAAAAACAGATTGCGCGGGATCGCTCAAAGAAGACAGATTGCGCGAGATCGCGCAAAGCATGTCGTTTGCGCGTATCCGCGCAAAGCGTATGACGGTGATATAAAAAAATGAATGATTGGGTGTTATTTTGTCCCACATCGCCCAAGTCGGAGTTTTACACCTGTGAAAATGTCTATAAATACCCCACTCTTTCTCTAAAAAGGGGTTCGAGAATTTCAGAGTGAAAGAAGAGCAAAGAAGAAGATCGAAGGTGCGGAGTATTGGGCTCCAGCAGATTGCGCGGATCCGCGCAAACGAGCATCGGGCTCATACAGTTTGCGCGGACCCGCGCAAACTATATGGTTTGCGTGCTCCCACGCAAACCGACTGCCCTGCAGTCTATAACAGCAATGGGCTGTCATGCTGCCGAAATGGCCGAAGTCTTCAAATCTTCAAGGTCTTCTTATTCAGGAGAGAATGAAGAATCACCGACAGAAAGGCGTATTTCTCCTAAGTCTCAGGAGATGACCGAAATGGCGCCGGAATGCTGCCGGAATCTCTATTTTTCTTGAAGACTATTGGTCGATTCATCAATTCCTCCTAAGTCTTAGGAGATGATTGGGATCATTGTCGTTATGCTGCCGAAATTTACATTTAACTATAATAGCTGAATTCATAATGAATTCTTTGTAATCTATCTTAGAGTCAAGGGATATTTGAGGATGTAAATGAATTCAGAATCAATAAAGTGTGATGATTGTCTTTATACCGTTCCATTGTTATGACTGAATAAGATATTTTCCCCAAACTACATACATTGTTTCCTTGTCGAAACAGAGGTCATTGATGAAATTGTGGATACACTTCCCGTATCATGTTTAGAGGTAACGATAGATGATTGGCGTCAGCCTTTCACAGATTATCTCAAATATAATATCCTGCCAGAAGATCCGGTGCAGAGACAACAAATAAAGTAAAGGTCAAGCAGATTCGTCTTATGCAGCGAGGTGCTGTACAGAAAATCTCACAATGGAATGCTGCTACGTTGTTTAGACGAACACGAAGCAGGCCAAATATTACGGGAAGCACATTCTAGAGAATGTGAAGCACATCAAGCTGGCCGAAATTTATTCCACAGAATACATCGAATGGGGTATTATTAGCCCACTATGTTCAAAGATGCGATAGATTATGCGAAGCGGTGTCATGAATGTCAGATTCATGGAGATGTTATTCACGTTCCTCCAAAAGACCTACATCCGTCAGTCGCCTCTTAGCCCTTCTCTGCTTGGGGACTTGACGTCATTGGTCCTATAAATCCGCCTTCATCCAAAGGAAAGTAGTATATCTTGTCAACAACGGATTATTTTTCCAAGTGGACAGAAGCAATTGCATTATGTAATGTTAAGGAAAAAGATGTGGTCAATTTCATCCAACACGCAATAATATACCGCCGTGGTATTCCGAAGAAAATTGTTACAGATAATGGCACTCCCTTCAAAAACAGAGGCATGGAAAAGCTATGTCAGAAATTCAGCATGCATCACTCATTCTCAACACCTTACTATCCACCGGCTAATGGATTAGTAGAGGCGTTTAATAAAACGATAGTCAAGATACTGAAGAAGAAAGTGACAGAGAACAAGCGTGATTGGGATAAAAGATTACAAGAAGCATTATGGGCATAAAAAATACTCACTGGACAGCAACAAAAGCAACACCGTATTCGCTGGTCTATAGTGTCGAAGCGGTAATCCCGATTGAAATACAAATAGCGTCACTCAGAGTGGCAGTACATCAGTTAATTATAGATGATGAAAATGCACACATAAGGCTGGAAGAACTGGATTTGCTCGACAAGAAACGCCTGGCAGCCCAACAGCGATTGCAATCGTATCAGGCAAGAATATCAGCCGCCTTTGATAAACGAGTCAAATATCATTCTTTCAAAAAAGGGGATATGGTGCTAATGCTAAAAAGACCTATAGTAGTCACCCGTCGAACAGGGGGTAAATTCGAGCCTAAATGGGACGGGCCATACATAATCAAAGAAGTGTACTCCAATGGAGCGTACAAAGTCATAGATCAAGATGGACATGGTATCACTATACCGGTCAATGCTCGCTTCATCAAACGATATCGTCCCTGAAGAAATGGCTGATTTTGATCCAGAATATTATCAAAATAACGATTTTGTATCAAAAGGGGGCAAGAATAAACAAGACCACAGCTATGTACTATCAGATGAATGAATAAAGAAGAAATTTACGAGCACATCAAGACAAGACTATGTACCAACAACAAGTGTTGCGAAAAGAAAGTGACCATCGTCATCATCAAGCAAGCTCTGCAAAATAATGTTGAAATTGGTATCATCACCAAGCTGATATATTACGAATCACACATACGAATACCGTCGAAGATATTAGTAGAAGTGGTGACGTATCAATCTCAACCAGAGATGTTTATCATCCTCACAACAATGATGGCCACCTACTATCATCTTTTAAGGCACCCTAGCCAAGCCCTCAAAATGGCCAACTACGCTTAAGGCCTATCATTTTCGCCATTCTGGCAGTGGTGAGAAGCCAGTGGCCCTAAAAAGCCCGTGAAGGCCATCGCACGCATACCCATGTGGGCAGCTGACGAAGCCAGTGACTAAAAGCCTAAAAGGTCAAAAAGTCCTCAACGGCCAGTCACGCGTGAGACCAATACCATCTATATAGCTTTCCGGCACCGTCACGGGGAACAGAGGAAAATGCCCTCCCGTGAATGGGCTCGACCTTGTAGACGAAGAAAATGCGGGCCGCAGTGTAAGCTCTTTGGTCATGTCCATAGATAGGCCAACCATGCATATGACCCCCTAGATCTTTGCCAACCATGCATATGACCCCCTAGATCTTTGGCTTAATTCAGTAATAACTCATGAGGAAAGGCTTAAACCTACTCATTGATGGACTGGCGACCCTAGATTTGGTACTGCAAAGGTCATCTTGTGAGCCCCGTGAACTCTAGAGAGTTATTGCGGCCAACCCTGTGCATAATTCCAACCAGGTTCATGGCCCCGAAAGCTTCACTGGGCCCCTTTAATGGATCACGGTTTGTGAACTCACAAGGCTGTGAGAAGTCCAGTGAACTCCTAAGAGTTACAGAGACCATCACGTGAGACCCGACTCCACTACTCAAGAGTCTAAAAAACTGTGTGGGCTCCACTAGTCAAGAGCTTAAAATGTGTGTAACGGACTAAATTGAAACTAATCGCCGCCTATTAAAAAAAATCATATAGGAAATCCCACACTAACAATCATAGTAGGTTGATGCTTTTATTTTAATTCTTCATTCAACATCATGTCAAGATAATTGCACAAATGAATATGCTTATTCATCTGAAATAGGCCAAAATATGTCAATTGTTTGATATAATGACATGAATCACAAAGTTCCATATGCATAATGCATTTCTCCTAAAAGTAAATAAAATCACAATTATATCCAATGTTTGGAATCTCTTACTCTGAAGATGAAATGTTTCAAAATATGTTTATTCTTCTAAAGAGGATAAGTCTTCAATGATAATATGCTTGTCATTCTGAGGTGGATGACGATGTCCTGACATTTCCTGCCTTTCTGACGATGAAGGAGGATTAGCTCGTAATATCTGCAAAGGCGGAGGAGGATAGAACTGTAAGGAATCGTCATTCTTTGAAGGAAATTCATGAGTATTCGTCAGAGGAGTGTCGAAAGCTATCCATCCTTCAAGGGCATTAGCGAGCTTTACTTCATAAGTAGCATTTTCTAAAGAGATCTTCGTACCAAGTTGATCTGGAAAGGGAGGAGGGTTCGTCTCTTCAAAATAGCCAATGCCCTACTTTTTCTGATAATCCCTGAGGCAAGGAGGAGGAATCCACATGGCATGATCTACTGGAAGATAATTGTCTACCAAGTAATGTTGGTGAACCCACCATCACATCCAGGAGTAAGAAGCACTAAATGGGTAGTTAAGGCCAGGAATTATGAAATGTGATCCAGTCCAAACAATCAAGAGCTGCTTCCATATCAAGGCCCAATTATATGGCCCAATACCATAACTTCTCATCGCTCTTGTGACAATGTCACGAGTCTCAGGTACAGCTTGAACAAAACCAAACTGGCGAGCAAACCTACTAGGGTAGTATGGTTCGCACCAGAATATGCTACCTTCTCTCCACGGAAGAGTACTGTATCTAATAGAAACAAGGAAGGAACGCTCACCGAACGAGATAGAATCATCATCAATAGCATCTACATCTTCAGGATAGCTAAACAATGGAAATTAGTGAAAATCAATAGGATCATTGCTTTTTATTCTTCTAGAAATCCATCCACTTGATTCCTTAATCATATCTCTTAATTGGAAATGCTGAAGAGGGAGTCAATCGGGGTTCGAGTATGCCCTTCCAGAGTCAGCAAATGTCCAAGGAAAGTACACTCCTAACCAACCTATGAAGAAATGCCAAGGGTCACAGACCGGAAAGACTTCAAAGACAGGATCTTTCGAACCAGAAATAACATCTCTGAAGGCACAATAAAGAGAACACGAAACTGGAGGAGCTAGCGAGTATTTTCGGTCTTCTGTCATTGCTCCTGCGACCACGAAGAACGAGGGCCTAATAGTGTCTGCTTAATCGGTATCAGGGAATATCACTAAGCTTAACCAGTAAGCAAGAAAGGTGGCTAATTCACAAGAAGGACTGTATTCCACAGAATGTTCTGTTTTCTTACGGATGTCCTTGAGTTCTGTATGGTTGTGGCCTGCAAAGCTGATTAAGATGAAGATGCAATACTTCAGCAAAATTATTTAAGAATGGGATTACGAAAATAGAAGAAAAGAGGAAAGGAGTATACCGTAATTTTTGAGAAAAAAGAGCCAACCATTCAAGAGAAGTGATACAGTCAGGATGAGGGAAAGCGGTCAGTGCACTGAAAAGTTTAAGGGTAGTTCTAGAAATTTTGGATATACCTCCTCCTGTGGATGCAAGAGAAAGCTCTTCATTGGAGGGTATATATGCGTCAAAGATATCACCCATGATGGGAAGACCTGTTATACAAGATAGATCCCATAAAGTGACGCTCATTTCGCCTAAGGGAAGATGAAACGAATTGGTGGTTAGAGACCAATGATTAAGAAAGCATCTGAGGATAGCAGCATCCGCACGAAAGTGTTCTTATGTGGCTATAATTGTGTCAGAAAGCGTAATCTACTCTAGTATGGCGGTATGTATCCGAACGACAGCACGAGCCCAGGCACTGTAAAAATTACGAACAGACAGCAAGCCTGTGACTATGAATCTCCCTGTACTCCAAGGCAATTTTTCAAGAAAGAAGAGTTGTTGAGCTGTTTCAAAATAGTGGGAAAGGGAAGGTTGCTGAGGATCATAGTGTGGACGTAGAAATCTCATCTTGTGAATTCTACCCGCTCTTTGACAGAGCCCGCTTTCTCCCAAATATCCTGTCAGAATTCTCGTCTCTCTCGTGACCCAATCGTCTACTGAGACAGATATTTTGACGATCAAAGGGTTTGTTGTGCAAAATCGACCAGTGACACGGTAAATTGATAGGTCTAATGGCTTGATTACTGGTGAAAGGGTTATGGAGATCCAAAGTTTCTTCATTTATCTCCACATATTTTCACAAATAAGGAAGAGGTTGTTTTAACCTAGAAAAGGATGGACGGTTCTTTCTTCTAGAAGAGGAAGCTTGAGCACGGGACATGATGGAAAAGGGAGTTGTACTTGAAGAAAAAGTTCAAAAGTCCTGATTGCGCGAACTCGCACAATAGAAGTCAGTTGCGCGGGTTAATACAAAGGCTAAAAGGCTTTGCGCGAACAAGGAGTTCCTGCGCGGGTTCGCGCAAACAAAGTTCGTTGCACGAGGGAGAATCGTCGAGACAGAGGTTTTTTACAGACTGAAATGAAGTAAAGAATGAGAGAAGGTCGGGGTATTTATACTATATAGGGTCGAGTACAGTACATGGGTTTCAGTTGTACGGACCCGCGCAAACCCTGTCATGATGAAGAATTGATCCTTTTCTTTGATTTATGGAGAAATAAAGAAAAGATCGAGGGGACATCTGTTGAGGCATAAAAAATGAAGAAGGGATTGAAGTAAAAGAAGATCGAGAAATATAAAGAAAATAGGAAAAGAAGAAGAACAAGAAAGATGATGATTTTAGGGTGATTTGCGCGGGTCTACGCAAACGATATCCATTGCACGGGACCGCGCAACCGAAATATCAGTTGTACGGGTTCGCTCAACGGACTTGAGGACTGATTCTTTGTAAAAGATCTCAAGCATTGAAAAGTGGGTCCCATGGCGCCAAAATAGAGGTGTCAAACATGCGAGGGCCTATAAATACCCCCTCCCCCATATCGGTTGCGCGGGTCTACATAACCAAACTGCCCTACAGTCTATAAAGCTTAAAGGGGTGACATGCCGCTGAAATGGCCAAGTTACCAGAGTTCTTCTGTTCAAGCTTCAAGAGGAGAAACCTGTAGAAGAGATATTCGAGTCATATTCCTCTTAAAGAATCAAATCACAAGTCGAAGTGCTGCCAGATTTGATATCTGACTTGGATATTTGAACTTTGTTAATTTGTATATTCTAAATGACCTATCTTAGAATCAAGGGATGTTTGAGGATGTAAATGAATGTTGAGGCATAAAATAAACAAAGAACTGAAGAAAGGAAAGATCAAGAAAATCAGTTTGAAGATCAAAGAAATCAGTTTAAAAATGACTTTGCGCGGGTCCGCACAAAGTGAATAGATTACGCTGGACCGCGCAAAGTAAATGGGTTGCGTGGGTTGATCAGTGAAGACAGGTTGCGCGGGAATGATAGATTGCGCGAGACCGGGCAAAGTATGTCGTTTGCGCGAGTCCGTGCAAAGTGTTTTGCGGAGGTATAAAAATGGTTGGATGTTATTTTTTCCCACATCGACCAGAACAGAGATTTACACCAGTAAAAATGTCTATAAATACCCCGTTCTTTCTCTCAAAAGGGGTTAGAAGATTTCAGAGTGGAAGAAAGATGATGAAGAAGACAGAAGGTGCAAAGGAGCATTGGGCTCATATAGTTTGCACGGAGCATTGGGCTCCTGTAGTTTGCGCGGACCCGCGCAAAGGAGCATTGGGCTCCTGTAGTTTGCGGGACCCGCGCAAAGCATGTAGTTTGCGCGGACCCGCGCAAACCGACTGCTGGACAGTCTATAACAGCAATGGGCTGATATGTTGCTGGAATGGCTAGAGTCTTCAAATCTTCAAGTTTTTCTTGTTCAGGAGGAAGGGAAGAATCATCGACGAAAAGGCGTATTCCTCCTAAGTTTCAGGAGATGACCGGAATAGCACTGAAATGCTGCCGAAATCTCTATTCTCTTGAAGATTAATTAGTCGACTTGTCTATTCCTCCTAAGTCATAGGAGATGATTGAAATCAGCGTTGTTATGCTGTCAAAATTTATATTTAACCGTTATAATTGTAACTTGCAATGAATTCTTTGTAAACTATTTTAGAATCAAGGGATACCTGAGGATGTAAATAAATTCAGAATCAATAAAGTGTGATGATTGTTTCTGTAACTATTTCATTGTTATGTTTGAATAAGATAATTCCCAAATCAAATACTTTTGTTTTTTTGTCGAAACAAAATGGCGACTCTGCTGGGGAATTATATCTTATTTAACACTAACATTGGGAAAGTTGCAAGACTCTCATTACTATTTTTTGGCGTCTAGTAGACGCCAAAATGGCGACTCTCAGTGGGAACATCCTCCCCTTCATCTCTAAAATAGTTTACTTAATCTTTCGCATACTAATTTCATGTATGTTTCGTTATTGAAGGTACCCAAATTCAATCACATAACATTGCTAATGGCTAACGTTGTGAGAAAAGTGAACTTCCGATTCACCACTACTGGATTTGTAATTGAATATGCGTCAAGCCAAACTCCTGAGCATACGAAAGCAAGCACTACAAGCAGGCGCAAAGTGACTCAAGTAACAGCGGGAGTCATTTCCGTCTCACCCCAACCACAAGAAAGTGATGAGAACTGGACTTTGGTCTTATCCAAAAAGACAAAAGCAAAGACCTTAAAGAACTGCAGGGCGAAATTGCTTGTACCAAGAGCTAAGGGACCAATCACGCGTAGTATAGCAAGAAGAAAACCCGAGCTCGCTCCTTCGGCGATTTATCCTGAACAAGCTACTTCGCAGTTCTCGTTGCACGATTTTCCAGCTTTGGTCGTTCCAAAGACCAAATGGACAGAATCGCAAAAAGGTAAAGCACTGATGATAGGATCACCGATGCCCGTGTCACCTCAAACAAGCTCGCCCATAACTGTATCACCTAGATCGGTTAAAAGCACGAGAAGTACACAAGAGTCAAATGAGACTCCAATGTCTCCCCTCTTTATAAGTCCTGTTACGTCAACATATTCTCGTTTTACTCAAAAAACAGCTTCGACAAACAGTCAAGAGGCCGCAGTATATATGGCAGAGACGGGTCAAGGAAATAGACCAACTACTGAAGAACGTGTTGATCAAATGGCAGAGGCACAAAGAGTGCTAA
Source organism: Magnolia officinalis (assembly GCA_021015155.1). NCBI lineage: Eukaryota > Viridiplantae > Streptophyta > Magnoliopsida > Magnoliales > Magnoliaceae > Magnolia > Magnolia officinalis. Next base: position 60,941,005 of record JAJHSJ010000002.1, read on the forward strand.
TGGATGAATGCCGGAACCTCAGAGAAGCTCTGGCAACTCTGGCACACAATGTAGTCCAGATAGTGGCTACACCCATGATGAGAGCAACAAATGGACAAGAGAACCAACCTGAAGGCTCCCGTCCGCAGGAGATAGGATCGCGAGGATCAGTTCCAGTGACAAGAGCTATAACACAGGATGATGTAATACAAGTCGTCGAAGAAGCAGTCAGAATAGAAAGGGAGCGCGCGAATACCGGTCGTTTCAGATACCGAACACCCTACCCGAGAGAGGTAGAGGATGTTCCATTTTCAGTCAATTTTAAGCATCCAGATTTCCAGAAATTTAATGGGGAAGGATCACCAGAAGAACACCTGATGCATTTCATCACCAGCATAGGGAATTTCTCCACGATACTCAATACTATTTACGCTTATTTGGATCATCGTTGACAAGTAAAGCTTTCAAGTGGTATTCAAATTTAGCACCAGGATCTATACGCACATGGGAAGAAATGCAAGATGCTTTCATGTCAAACTTCTTCTCGTCAGAGCGCGATGTTAGCATCACAGAATTAGCTTCAGTACGACAGCGAGAAGGAGAACCAGTTGAAAAATTCATAGACAGATGGAAGACACTGGGGGCATCGTGTAGGCAGTTGCCGGAAGAAAAGGAACAAGTCAAAATGTGTCTGAACTCTATGGAGACAGGAATTGCGTTCGGACTCACCAGCGCTGATATCGGAACCTTTCGCGATTTGGCTACCAAAGCCCATGCATTGGAATTAATGACTCGTAAGATGCCAGCATTTCATCATGAAACTGTCAGAAGAATACCTGGCAGGACAACCGTCAACACCATCGATCGGGATAAGAAAAATCAAGAGGCGAAGGGCTCAAGAGACAAAAGGCCGGAAGGAAGAGAAAACTGGAATCAATCAAGGGACAGATACGGTGGAAAAAGCTTAGAATGCTCGATTCTCATGAAGGATTTGAGTTTGATAAAGAGGACGTGGTGCCTATGATGCAACAATTGTTAAAAGCAAGTACCCTGGAATTACCGGAACCGAAACGCTCTGAAGATGTGACGAGGACTCGAGAAAGAAACTTTTGCCGTTATCATCGCTTAGTGGGACATCTGACGGAAAATTGTTACACGTTAAAGTGCATCATACAGCGAATGATAAATAGAGGTGATATAATAACCAGCGAAAGCAAAGGAAAGAATACAAGGGCGACAGTAAATGTATTATCAATTCAAGAAAAGACTCGGGGAATAAAAGAGAAGGGAGACCAAAGGCCGATAAGAAATGCGACAATGATTACGTTGCGATCGGGGAAGCAGATAACAAGTCCGGTAAAGCAAAAAGCAGGAATTATAAGGAAAGAAGTGATTGAAAGACAGAACATCGAGGATAGAAGTAGAAATGGAGACATAGCGACAAAAGTGGCTTACGATGTAGTTAGTCACTTGAAAGGTATATCTGCACGTTTAAGTATTTATAATGCGCTCAAGTTATCAGAAGAGTTTCGACAAAGTTTGATTCAAGCACTGTCTGATCACGACGTGAGAGAAACTTTACTGACAGAAATGAAGAATGAAAGAAGCAAGGAAAAGGTGGATTGTCTACCAGTAATATCTTTCTCTGATGATGACTTAATTGGTGAAACAGAACATAACAGGCCATTGATGATAGAAGGGTACATTTGCGAAAAGAAGAAAAAACAGATCATGATAGACAATGGGTCAGCAGTGAATCTTTTGCCACTCTCCATGATTACTAAATTGGGTTATCGCCGTTCAGATTTGTACCCCAGCGGAATGATGATACAGGGGTTTAATCAAGATGGACAACGCGCACTCGGTAAAATTACAGTAATATTAGAAGTGGGAGAACTAATTACTACTGTTGTATGTCATGTTATAAATGTTGTGACGACATATAACCTTCTCTTAGGCAGGCCGTGGATACATCAGTACAATATTGTACCTTCTACTCTACACCAATGTTTCAAATACTATAAGGATGGAATGCAGTGTAAAGTAATGGCTGATACGAAACCCTATACAGAAGCTGAGTCTTTCTTTGCGGATGCTAGCTATTATAAATGTTTCTCCAAGAAGCGGGAAATGATGATGGAAAGAATCTTAAAAGATGTCCAAATAAATAAAGTTAGAGAAGAAAGGGGAATCCCTGGGACTATAGAAGCAAGAAAAAAGTTCTATTTTGTACCAAAGCGCCTGAGACAACGGGACAACCGCCGTTGACATTGTTGTCGACAGAACAGCTGAAAGTCTTACAGTCCAATTACACGATGCCCTTACCCAATATCGAAAGATGTAAGCCATTTGCAGCCGCCCCAGGAACATTTCAAGTCAGAGCCAGTGCTAAATATCCTGAAGCAATAAAGTTTCACGCTGCAGCAGAGGTGAAGAATGAAAACACAAGTAATATATATCATGGAGAGTTAGCACCGCAGAATTTGAGAAAATACAGTGCAGTAAGCAAGAAAATCATGAGAAATATGGGTTTTGATTGTGACAAGCCCACTGGACTGAATCATGGGAAAGGAATTCAAATCCCTCTCGGAGTTAATCAGGAAAAACGGAGAAAATTCCAAGGATTAGGAGCAGAATCATCAGTAAATATGGTATCAGTAAATATGACTCCAGCCGAACAAATGTCAGAACAAGATGCTAAGGTAGTCGAGTATCCCGAAACCGCTCCAAGACAAATAGAAGACGGGGGGCAGCCGACGATAGATGGCTTGCGAGAAATAAATTTGGGAACAGCAGAAGAGCCAAGGAACACATTCATCAGCGTCAGTCTTTCAGATCAGGAATTTGAGAAATATGGCCAACTTCTCAGAGAAAATAAAGACGTCTTCGCTTGGACATATGAAGAAATGCCGGGATTGGAACCCTCTGTAGCAATGCACGATTAAATATTTCCAAAGAAAAGAAACCAGTAAAGCAAGCACAAAGGCGATTCCACCCAGACCTGATTCCATTAATCGAAAAAGAAGTAAATAAACTAATAAAGGTTGGGTTTGTCAGAGAAGTTAAATATCCCAAATGGATATCAAACATTGTTCTGGTAAAAAAGAAGAATGGGCAGATTAGAGTATGCATTGACTTCAGAGATCTAAATGAAGCATGTCCAAAGGATGACTTCCCTCTCCCGATAACAGAATTATTAATTGATAGCACTACTCAGTATGCTATTATGTCCTTTATGGAGGGATACGCAGGTTATAGTCAAATCAGGATGGCACCTGAAGATGAAGAGGCAACGGCTTTCAGAACACCGCTTGGAATTTATTGTTATAAAGTTATGCCTTTCGGTCTCAAAAATGTTGGGCAACATATCAAAGGGCGATGAAAAATATTTTTCAAGATATGATGCATAAACATGTTGAATGCTATGTTGATGATTTGGTGGTCAGGTCGGGAGATCATCAAGAACACCGCGAACATTTAGCATCAGTCTTCCGTCGTCTCAGAAAGAAGCAACTAAAGATGAACCCTGCTAAGTGTGCATTTGGAGTATCTTCTGGCAAATTCCTCGGCTTTGTTGTACGACACAGAGGGATCGAGATTGATCCAGAAAAAATTAAGGCTATTCAAAATATGCCGCCACCAACGACGTTGAAGGAATTAAAAGCTTACAAGGAAAATTGGCATACATTCGCCGTTTCATTTCAAACCTCGCAGGAAGGTGTCAGCCATTTTCTCGGTTAATGAAGAAAGATACAGAATTTGTATGGGATCACGCCTGTCAAAATGCATTTGACTCAATAAGGAATTATTGAAACAACCGCCGGTGTTAACAGCTCCAGTGAAAGGTAAGCCACTTATCTTATATACATCTGCAGAATTCTTTGGGTGCTTTGTTAGCACAGGTAAACGAAGCCGGAAAAGAGACTGCTCTTTATTATCTAAGCCGAACATTGATGGGGCAGAATGCAATTATTCCTCGATCGAAAAAGAGTGTTTGGCGCTGATATTCGCTGTACAAAAGTTGAGGCATTATTGTCTCTCCCATGATATAACTCTGATCTCAAGAGCAGATCCGATAAAATTTTTGATGACCAGGCCAATGTTGTCGGGAAGACTAGCCAAGTGGATGTTATTGCTATCAGAATATACTATTTCGTAAAACCGGCGAAAGCAAGTAAAAGACAAGCTATGGCAGACTTCCTCGCAGCACATCCTATAGCAGAAAGTGAGGAAATCAATGACGAATTTCCAGATGAACAGGTTATGTTGGCTGAATCTCAGAATCTTTGGCAAATGTATTTTGATGGTGCTGCTCGAATATCGGGAGCGGGGGCAGGAGTGATATTCATTACGCCTCAAGGCGATTTATTGCCATACTCCTTCACATTGGGCACCGCATGCACAAACAATGAAGCTGAATACAGAGCTCTTATCATCGGAATGGAAATAGCCCAGCAAATGGAAATAAAATTATTGCATATCTTCGGAGATTCTAAATTGATTGTAAATCAGTTGACAACAGAATTCGAAGTAAGGAAAGAAGAACTTCTGCCCTATTATCGGAAGGCACAAAAGTTGCTTGAACAGTTTTGTCATGTGGAAATTAAACACATACCACGCTCTGAGAATGCAAAAGCGGACGCTTTAGCCGGTCTGGCAGCAGCTCTTTCCTGCACAAATCGAAGTCCTCTTCAGGTAACTATAGAAGAAAGAAGATTCTGCCATCTGCAGAGGTTATCGAAGAAACCGTTGAAATGTTTCCTATATCTTGTCTAGAAGTAATGATAGATGATTGGCGTCAGCCTTTCGTTGATTATCTCAAGTATAATATCTTGCCAGAAGATAATGCACAAAGACAGCAGATTAAGCAGCGATCGGGCAAATTTGTCATATGCAGCGAAGTATTGTATAAAAATCTTACAATGGAATGCTGTTGAGATGCTTAGACAAGCAAGAAGCAAACCAAATGCTGCGGGAGGCACATTCAGGTGAATGTGGAGCACATCAAGCCGGCCGAAATTTATGCCATAGAGTGCATCGAATGGGTTATTATTGGCCTACTATGTTCAAAGATGCAATAGAATACGCAAAGCGGTGTCATGAATGTCAAATACACGGAGACGTAATACATGTTCCTCCAGAAGACTTACATCAGTCTGTTACTTCCTGGCCTTTCTCAGCTTGGGGACTCGATGTGATTGGTCCTATAAATCCCCCTTCATCTAAAGGAAAATAGTATATTCTGGCAGCAACAGACTATTTCTCCAAATGGACAGAAGCAATTGCCTTGCGTAGTGTTAAAGAGACAGACGTGGTCAATTTCATCCCGCATGCTATAATATACCGTCATGGTATTCCAAAAAAGATCGTCACTGATAATGGCACCCCTTTTAAAAATAGAGGCATGGAAAAGTTGTGTCAGAAGTTCGGCATCCAGCATTCGTTTTCAACACCTTACTATCCTCCGGCCAATGGATTAGCAGAGGCGTTTAACAAAACGATTATCAAAATAATCAAAAAAACGGTGACAGGCAACAAGCGTGATTGGGATAAAAAGTTACAAGAAGCATTATAGGCCTACAGAACTACCCATCGTACAGCAACAGGGGCGACACCGTATTCATTAATCTATGATATAGAGGCAGTTATCCCAAATGAGATGTAGGTGGCATCACTCAGGATAGCAGTACATCAGTCTATAACAGATGATGAAAATGTAAAAATAAGGCTGAAAGAATTAGATTTGCTCGATGAGAAACGTCTTGAAGCTCAGCAGCGGTTGCAGTCATATCAGGCCAGGATATCGGCTGCATTTGATAAACAGGTTAAATACCGCTCTTTCAAAAAAGGGGATATGGTGTTAATGCTGAAAAGACCTATAGTGATTACTCGCCGAACAGGGGGCAAGTTCGAGCCTAAATGGGACGGTCCATATGTGGTAAAAGAAGTATACTCCAATGGGGCATATAGAATCACAAATCAAGAGGGACAGAGTATCAGTATACTTGTCAACGCCCGTTTCATCAAAAGATACTATCCCTAAAGATAGACATGTGGATTTTGATTCAGAATATTATCGGCATAATGAATCTGTATCAAAAGGGGGCAAGGATGAATAAGATCATGTTCATATGTCAACAAAAGAAGCTGTGAAGAAAAATTCACAAGCGTGTCAATTATCAAGCATCAAATCCGAAAATATATATATCATCATCTATGATCATCATCATCACCAAACAAGTTTGACAAAATCAATATCATCTTGAAGATTCTCTTGAAGATATTGACAAAATTGATATATTGCCTTACAAGACATGGATTCTCTTGAAGATATTGACAAAATTGATATATTGCCTTACAAGACATGGATTCTCTTGAAGATATGACAAGATGATATATGCTTTACAAGGCATGGATCTTCTTGAAGATATTATCTCAGTTGGAAATATCTACTACTACTATACTGGTAATGATGATGATCATAGATATTATTGCCTTACAAGGATACATCAATCTCAGTTAAAGAGGCAGTATAGCCAAGCCAAATCCTAAAAGAGCCAAATTGAGCCAAATCAAAAAGATCAAGCTCTGTAAAAAAAAAAATGCTCTCAAAGGATCAAGCTCTAAAAGAGCCGGCCAACTATACATAAGACCTATGAAGATCGTCATTCGGGCAGCGGCGAGGAGTCAGTGGCCCTAAAAAGCCCGCGAAGACCATCGTGCGCACCCATGCGGGCAGCTGACGAAGTCAAGGATTCAAAGCCTAAAGGCCATAAATCCGCGAAGACTAGTCACCGTAACTCCCATGCCGTCTGTATAGCTTCCGGCAGCGCCACGGGGAAGGAATGAAAATGCCCTCCTGTGAATGGGCTCGACCTTGCAGACGAAGAAAACAGGGGCCACAGTGCGAGCTTTATGCCAACCGTGCGTAAGACCCTCTAGATCTAGGGTTTGATTTCAGTAGTAACTCGTGAGGAAGGGCTTAAACCTACTCATTGATGGACTGACGACCCTAGATTTGGTGCCCAAAGGTAGCCTTGCGAGCCCTGCGAACTCTAGAGAGTTACCGTGGCCAACCCTGTGCGTAAAACCAACAGTTCACCGCTCGGTAGCATCAATGGGCCCCTCTGATGGACCTTGGCCCTGAGCTCAAGGCAGTGAAAAGCCCAAAAGTGAACTCTAGAGAGTTACAGTGGCCATCACATAAGACCCATAAATGCTCCACTAATCATGAGCTTAAACTGTGTGTGCGCGCACGCTCCACTACTCATGAGCTTAAACTGTGTGTGGCAAATTAAATTGAAACTTAGTACCGCCAATTTAAATACTCACATAGAGAATCCCGCACTAACAAAGCATAAAAGGTTTAGAAATTGTAAAGGATGTAATGAAATTATTATATAAAGTATGAATATAATTTGATAATGTTAGTATAAATGTCATCAACATGCAATGAGAAAATGCTATTATAAACATCTCAAAATGCTTTCATAAAAACATATGTGAAGCCAAATAAATTATGTCCAAGAAACATGAAAGCAAAAATCACATGTTCAAAATTACATGTTTAAAGATCTTCTGTAATCCCCACTGCTTCTGAGTATCTTCGCAAATCTTCTTTCAAGTGTGCCTGAGCTACATCATGTTTAGATTTTTCTTCAAGAATAAGTTTCGCCTGATCAGGAACGCCAGCAAGTTTATTCTCCAGAGAAGCAATCATTTCTTTACTTTGAAGTTGCGCGGATTTTTCAATATTAATGGATTGAACATTCACCTGTATCCTCTCTTCAACATCTTGAATGATTAAGGCTTGCTCATGATTCTTCTCTCCAGTTGAGAGATTTCTTCCTTCAGATTGCAATACGATCTTGGATATCGCTCTTTCATCAATATAATCTTTAGTTGATCCTGAAGAATCATATGCTCTTGTTCAAGTTTAGAAATCGATGAAGCCGTCAGAAAGGCTTGTTCTTGAGATAAAGCCAGCTGCTTCTTGTACTCTAAAATCTCAGGGGCAATTGTAACATTCTCTACCGACGCCAAAGAAATTACTGAATCACGAAACTTGAGGAGTGAATCACGCAAAGGAGATATGTTGATTCTAGCCATCTTGGCAGAGCTCTCCAAAATCTCTATAGCAACATCCAAATCCAACCATTGATCAGGATTTCTGAAGATATGGATTATTGCTAACAAGGAATGTTTCACCATAAGCATTTTATGAACAGGGATTTTTGCAAAGGACGACAATTCAGAAGTAGTGGCCACAGAATCAGAACTGGCCGCACCACTGCAAGGATGAGTTCCTATAGCAAAAGAAGAAAGATATTCAAAATATTATTATGAAATATGTAGTCATGAATAAAGATAATCAGTGCATATATATGTACCTGTCACCGGAATATGACTAACAGAAGCAGAAGCTCTTTGAGTCATGGAAAGACCAAGTTCCACCATATCAGCAAAAGATGGTGCTCTAGCTTCCGTGCTTGAATCTCTGGTAGCCGGAGTTGGCAAGTCTGTAGTTTCTGTTGGAAATATGATTTCACGAGCCACTACTCTCTGTACTACCAATGGAACTACAGGTGCTCTTGGTGAAGTTACCACAAGAGGGCTCGCTGAAGAGACAGCACCTATTACTGCAACTTGAGCACCTAAAAAAGGAGACACAATAAAAGGGAGACATAATAAAAAAATAATAGTTGTTAAAATATATATAGATATATGCATGTGGAAATTAAATCTCCTTTACCTGGAGAATACCCATATTCGCCATAATCTAAAAGTTCCTCTTCATTTTCCTTAGCTGCAGGAGATTTAGCAGGAACATTTACACCAGGAAGAGTCTTAACGGTTGCAGGGGAAGATTCCATCTCGACTTCTTTCGCAGCTGTTTCCTCATCTCCGTCAATGTCAACTTCACCTTCTTCAAAGTCATCATCTTTATCTTCACAGCTGTCGCTATCCTCGCTGTCTTCATATTGTGAAGATTCAATAGTATCTGATGATGAAGCTGAACTCTCATCTTCTAAAATTTCTTCATCAGCTTCTTCAATGACAACTTGCTTCCCTTTGTAAGAAACGGGTTGGCTGCTCACCGGTACAGGCTCTTGGATTGTAGGGGAAGTGGATGCTTGGCGGGTCCTTTCTGGAAGAATAGGGGATGATGTTTGCAAACGTGTTTTTGATCTAGTCATTGGGGAAGATGGACTAGGACCAAGGGGTTGTGGAGGAGATATGGAAGTACCAACAGCTGGTCCTTCTTGAACCGCTGCAGTCTCTGCAGGAATTGGAGAAGATGTACCTTCAGCATCGTTTGCGGCTTGATTTGAGAAGTCCCGACGAGTTTTCTCGAATTCTCTCAGAACTCCGTGAGCAAACCAGCCATCCAAAGTGTTGATAGGCTTGATTTCACGGATAGGGTCTTCCAATGATATCTTCCTACAAATTTCTCTAGGATGAGACGCATGGCTCTTTTCTAGAACATAGCCGATTCTGCTCTCTAAATTTCTGCCCTTTAGCCTGGGCAGATGAAGAAAGAAGAATCCACTGGCAAGCATTTAGTGACCAAGTATGATTGGTGATCCCACCATCGCATCCAGCTATATGATGTACGGACTATGCGATTACAGCCTGGAATTATGAAAAGAGATCCAACGCAGCCATTCAACAGTTGTTTCCATATCATGGCCCAATTAAGAGGACCAGTTCCATAACAGCGCATTTTTCTAGTAACCAACCCGCAATCTTGAGGCACGGTTTGATCATAACCAAATTGACGAGCAAAGCGACTGGGGTAGTAAGGTTCTCTCCAAAATTTTGTTCCTTCCCGAAGAGGTAAACTGCATGAGCGAATAAAAAAGAAGAAAGCTCTCTCTGCTGCAGTAAGTGTTTCTTGGTCCACCGTATCTGTATCTTCAGTGTAGTGATAAAGGCGGAACTGAAAGAAGTTTATCTGGTCGTCATCTCGAATTTTATTGGCAACCCACTCATATGCTCTTTTTGCCATCGCTCTTTGCTGAAAGAACCAGAGTGGAAGGTGAGAAGGATGAGTATATGCTTGCTCCGGAGCCTCAAAAGTTCAAGGAAAATAAACTCCAAGCCACCCCGTAATATAATGCCAAGAAGTATGTGCAGACGAGGCTCCAAGAATAGAATCTTTCACGTGGGTAGCTACCTCTCCAAGGGCCCTATAAATAGAGCATAATACTGGGGGAGCAATGGAGTATTTGTGGCCTTCCGTCAAAGCGCCAGCTACAGTGAAGACAGTGGGACGAATAACATCTGCCCATTTAGAGCTAGGCAATACGACCAAACTCAGCCAATAGGCTAAGAAAGCTGCAAGTTCTCCGAAGGAGCTATATTTCGGTCTCCCCTTCATTGCGTCTCGAAGCTTTGTCAGTTCATTGGAGTGACAGTCACGAAATCTTCAAAGAAAAATAAAGAGGGAGGGTGAATATGCAGAAATCACCAATATAAGAAGAAAGTTGATTATCAGACTGATAAATACCTGAGGCCTCTGGAAAAATGTGCCAGCCACTGCAAAGGGGGGATCTTCTGGAAACTGGGAAATTTACTCATCTCCTTGAACAGTTCGATAGTGGTTTCAGAGATCGAAGGTTTGCGATCAGGAGAGGATACAAAGGCCAGTTCCCTATTGGGTGGAATAAATTCATCGTAGAATTTACCTGTTATTGGGAGACCGGCTATGCGGTGAAGATCCCAAAGTGTTATGCTCATTTCACCATAGGGCAAGTGGAAGGAGTTGGTTATGGGCGACCAGTATTCAAGGAAACCTTTCAGTACAGTAGGTTCCCTATAGAAGTATTTAGAAGTCACTTCTATAGCATCATAAAGACCGACTTTTGCAAGTGTGCTCGTATGCTTCAGTAAAATAGCTTCCGCCCAATCAGAGTAATAGCGTCGAGCAGTTAACAGAACTCTGATGCAAAATTTTGCTTGTCCCCAGAGTGGTTCCCGATCTCGGAAACGTTGTCGAACTGTCTCATAAAAATGTGAAGGAAAGAGGTCGTGAGGGCTATGGAAAGGAGCCAAGAAGATCATGGGATGAATTTCTCCCATCCTTTGTCGCGGCTTCTGCGTTTGAATGACTCCTTCAAGGATCCTGGGTTCTCTAGTGGCCCATGATTCAGTATACATCAACCTTTCGCCATGAACGCAATCCTTGGGTTCACAGTCAAGCATAGACTGATGGCGATAAACATTGATGGGAATTATTGTTATGCCTTCTGCATGAGGGTTGTCAAACTTCATGACGCCTTCAACAACCCGTATCGAATCCCATGAATTTTGAAGTCTCTTCTTCTTATGTTCCTTGATCTTCTCTGCAAATTCTTTCCCCTTATTGCGACGAGTTTTCTTCGGACGAGAGGCAGGGGGAGTGTCTTCACGAAGGGGTGGTCTTTCACTATCAGTACGAATGTGAGCTGTAGTCTTTAACCATTCGTCCCAATCGTATTCCCTGCCGTGCTTCGGGGGACATTTGATATCTCCCAAAGATATATATCTATGGATGGGGAATGGCAAAAATCTGATGCGATCAGAAAAGTCAAAAGTTGGAAGAACAGGCTCTTTAAAATAAGGAGTCCTGGAGGTAGTCTTTGTTCGCTTGACAGGTGGTTGATCAGAAGGAGTCACAGGACGGGCTGTTTGTTTTATACGGGCCATAATGACGAGTTAAGAAAAAAAAAAAAGAAGAAGAAGAGAAGAAGAGAAGAATAGAAGAAGAATGAAAAATGGCTAAGTATTGGAAGGAACAAAAGAGAGAGAAAGTCGACTAAGTGCGGGACACTTTGCGCGGGTCCGCGCAAAGTGTATGGGCTGCACGAAATGTGCTAGACTTTGAAGAAATTCGCGCAAAGCTGTAAAGTTTGCGCGGGTTCGCGCAAAGTGCATGGTTTGCGTGGAAGAGAATCGCAGGAGCAAAGTTTCGCCAGAGCAGAAAGGGTTCGTGCAAAAGACTAAGTTGTTGGACTATTTATAGGATTCGTGGTCGAGCACAATACTCGACCGAGCTTTGCGCGAGGTCGCGCAAACCTTACAGAAAATGAGTGATTTGATCCTTTTTCTTTGATTTTCTGAAAAAACAAAGAACGGATCAAGAGGGGGGCTCTGTTGAGGCATAAAATAAGCAAAGAACTGAATAAAGGAAAGATCAAGAAAATCAATTTGAAGATCAAAGAAATCAGTTTAAAAATGACTTTGCGCGGGTCCGCACAAAGTGAATAGATTGCGTTGGACCGCGCAAAGTAAATGGGTTGCTCGGGTTGATCAGTGAAGACAGGTTGCGCGGGAATGATAGATTGCGCGAGACTGCGCAAAGCATGTCGTTTGCGAGAGTCCACGCAAAGTGTTTTGCGGAGGTATAAAAATGGTTGGATGTTATTTTATCCCACATCGACCAGAACAGAGATTTACACCAGTAAAAATGTCTATAAATACCCCGTTCTTTCTCTCAAAAGGGGTTAGAAGATTTCAGAGTGGAAGAAAGACGAAGAAGAAGACAGAAGGTGCAAAGGAGCATTGGGTTCATATAGTTCGCGCGGAGCATTGGGCTCCTGTAGTTTGCGCGGACCCGCGCAAAGGAGCATTGGGCTCCTGTAGTTTGCGCGGACCCGCGCAAAGGAGCATTGGGCTGCTGTAGTTTGCGCGGACCCGCGCAAAGCATGTAGTTTGCGCGGACCCGCGCAAACCGACTGCTGGACAGTCTATAACAGCAATGGGCTGATATGCTACTGGAATGGCTAGAGTCTTCAAATCTTCAAGTTTTTCTTGTTCAGGAGGAAGGGAAGAATCATCGACGAAAAGGCGTATTCCTCCTAAATTTCAGGAGATGACCGGAATAGCACTGAAATGCTGCCGAAATCTCTATTCTCTTGAAGATTAATTAGTCGACTTGTCTATTCCTCCTAAGTCATAGGAGATGATTGAAATCAGCGCTGTTATGCTGTCGAAATTTATATTTAACCGTTATAATTGTAACTTGCAATGAATTCTTTGTAAACTATTTTAGAATCAAGGGATACCTGAGGATGTAAATAAATTCAGAATCAATAAAGTGTGATGATTGTTTCTGTAACTATTTCATTGTTATGTTTGAATAAGATAATTCCCAAATCAAATACTTTTGTTTTCTTGTCGAAACAATGAACTCAGTACTAATAAAATATAATGTCTATCTTTAATACTCTCTCTCTCTGTTATGTTTGAATAAGATAATATCCCAAATTGAATGCATTTTTTTCTTATTCGAAACAGCATGGTTCTGATACTAGCCTTATGTGGCCTGCTTTGATATCGCCCTATGTGGCTTTGTTCTAGTATTTTTCCTATATGGGTTTGATGTTTTATATTCTGTAACCATGCGATGGTAAGCCCCATATACTGTAATATGATTAGCCACTAGTCGATGGGTTTCCATTAAACATCCCAAGATGGTAGCCTCATGGGCCGAGGATGGTGGTCATGGGACACTATGCCCGAGCTGTCGGCCTACACTGGGCTCTGAGCTCCCCGTAGTGACCTTTGAGCTTATTAAACCTGCTGGTTGTAATTGAACTACTAACGGGTTGGCTAATCATGCATGTATAGTATAGACCAGCATTTATTGTTATTGTACGTGACATACATGATCGCCTGTCTGGATGTTTTACTTGGGGCACAGCCCACCATCTATTGTTATCGTACGTATTTGTCTATCTGGATATTTTACCCGGGGCATAGACCGTCTGGATGTTTTACTCAGGTCGATGATTGCATGGGTGACGAGCCGTAAGACCCGACCCGAGATTTCTTGTGTGTGCATATGTGTATAGGGATGCATTTCATTTCTTGTGGTACTGCAGTCCTACTGGTCGAATTTCAGTGACCCGCAACCCTCGGATTGTGTTTGTAGTCATCCTTAAGTCCAGTCACATAAACCCAACTCGGATTGACCTGAGACATATGTCATCTTGTTCGCATCGTCACCGCGGTTCCAATGTTGCGTCCTGTGCGTCCATCCGATCTGTAGATCATAAGTTGTAGTCATTTCATCATTTACCCTTTGATCTTGATTGTGTGGCCCACCTAGAGTGGTGCACACGTTTCCCAAGGTGGTCCACTCCATCTGCACATTTTCCAACCTACATCTCTTACACCACCCACACTACCAACACCACCCAAACCTACCCTACCCTAGCAACATTGTTTGTATCACCATAGGGTATGATGGTTTTCTCTAACCTAGGTGGAGAGAGTAATGATGACTCTCCTACAACTCTCTCTCCCTCTCTCTTTCTTCTCATTCTCTCTATCTCTCCCTCTCCTCTCCCTCTTACAAGCTTCCAACACGCCAACCCCCTTCTCCTCCATTTCCCCTCAATCCATCCATCAAAATCACATCTCACCCCTTCAATCTTGCTTGCTTGGAGCCTTAGAAGCCTAGAGTTGGAGTTTTGGTGGAGATCTTTGAGGTGGGTACTCCTCTAGATGTAAAAATCTGATTTCTATAGCTTAGATATTTTCTTTCTTTCATGAGGGAAGTGTAGGACCCACCAATCAATGGTGGAGATCCCACACAATCCTATGGTTGTGGCCTAATGGCCCACCTTATGCATGCATGATCCATGCATGGGGTCTTTCTTTATGGGCCCCATCATGGTAGTTTCCTTCCATATCATATCATGTTTGGGTCATCTAGACCTTATAACCATGGTGAGGATGGCATCCCCGCCATACATTTTGATTGTAGGCCATGCATGTGCAAGATCCATGTTGTAAATGTAAATTTATGTATGATGTGTGGGTGTGATTGATCATGAGAGGGCTCAATAGTGGCAGAGCACTTTCCCTATGGACTTATTGTCCTTCTATCTCTCCTTTCCCTCATTTTGTTTCCTGATGTGTATGGCCCATTTGGTGGGCCTGGGACGTCCAGAAATTTTAGCAAGGTGGGACGCCCAAACTGCCCATTGTTTGATTTTGGGTGTCCTACTTGCTGCCTTAATGTTGCACGCAAGGTGTGTTAGCTTCAGATTATGACCTGGACATTTATGGGGCCCACTAAGGAAGGCCACACCATCCTTTATTAATGTATTTCCCTTTTATTTAACTTATATAATAAATTTTATCCAAGTACATGTTGTTGTCCAGAATTTTCTGGACAGTTTCTTGTTGATTTTGGACCAGATTTTGAGACTGTTTGGGGGACTATTCATACCCATCAAATATACTTTTCTGAAAGGTGAGGATCTCATCTTGATGTCTCCCAAATTTCAGCCCCATCTGACCTTGATTGAGGTCCCAAAGGTGTGGCCCAAGTGAGGTGGACAGTCTGAATTTTCTGCACTGTTTCAGCAACATGACAGTTTGAAAATCCTAAATTATAAAATAATCTTTGCATTGGCGGGCCACTTGCGTAGACCCCACACTATGGTACATATATGAGGGGACATAAAAACTATTTTTTTCCAATTTTTAGAGGCCTTTAATCAACCCCATTGGAAGCTCAGATCAGGGCCTGTCAAAAATCTGCACTAAACAGATGTTTTGGACAGCTAGTGTTCTTAAATTTTAATAAAATACTTTTACTATTCCAAAAATCACTAAATTTTGGTGGAGGTGTGGTCCACCCATGGTAGGACCCACCTACCAATTTTTGGGGCTAACGGACCCCTGTGCACATCGTAGTAAGGGCTGGATCGGCCCACCACATTGGGACGTCCAGGTCGGACAGATTTTCTAGACAGACTATTTTCTTTAAATTAATTTAAATACTTATAGTTATCCAAAAATGGCAAAATTTTGTGGAGAGATGGTCCACCCATGGAAGTACCACTCTGCAAATTTTCAGATCCATCGGGACCTTGTACCATCCATGGTGCGGCCTGGAGTGGCCCACCAGGCTAGGACGCCAAGGATGGGGCATCTAGCCTTGGCTGACTGTCCAAGCCACTTTATGGGCCCACTTTAATGTATTTTTATATTCCACCGTTCATCCATATGGGGTCCATAGGGTACTTGATCATCCTCCCATTCAGTAGCATCTAATTGGGGCCCATTGATAAGTTTTGGACCAAATAACCAGGCCCATAGGACTGCCCACCATGGGACGCCCAGCCTATTGGGCTGCTCCTGGACGTCCAGTCCAGCAGCATGGCCCATATGATTTGTGTGTTCAATCTACTCCCTTCATCTGGTGGACCCCCCTGTGACATGTATGGGTCACCAAGAATTAAAATAAACATATAAATTAGTTAATTTCTGAATTTCCAGCAATGTCAGATTGTGGGTGGGCTGAAATTTCAGTAATAGGCCCAAAGTTGCTGCCAATAATGAATGTTTTGGGGCAACATGTTCCACCAAATTTGGAGATATTATTACACATATCTTGCCTTATTTTTAATTGGATTTTGGGCTTAATTAGTGTAATGCCCTGAAAATTGGGGGTCGAGCATAAACTCAACACCCGAGTTCCAGAACATCACTTATGCAACAAAATGAATGATGATTGAATGTTGACTGTAATCGTGCATTGAACATGAGTGAGATTAAGCCAAAACAGCATATCATACTCCAGAGACAGTTAAATTTGCAAGCGGAAGACTGTGATAGATAGATAAAATATATAAACTATGATGAGTCTCCAGAGTGTGATAACATTACTAGGTTAAATAATTACAAGTACAGTTCTAAAATATACCAAATGTGAGGAAGTGTAATGTCTCCTATCCCAAGTACCGTAGCCCCGTCAATACAATACCAGGTCTTCATAGACCTGTCAGAGATTACATGTAGGAGAACTCCTCCTCAACATCATAGTAGTAGTTCGGCTCTGCTTCATAAGCATCGCCAACACCTGAAACTCAACAAATCTGGTTGGTGTTGCAAACACCGTCCCGTAACGTGGGAGTGAGTGATCAACTCAGTGGAACAATAAAGCATAGGTTAACATGTTATCAATTCAATCAAGCAGTAATGATAAAGCAGTACAATCAAACAAGTTTAGCTACTCTTATTAAATGCAAGTATGAAATGACATGATGATGTATGCCCTTGCCAAACCACCCTCATACGACATCATCTTACGTTCGCGAATGCATACCTCCCTCAGTGCTCCACATCTACTAGGCACATGCGGTGCGATGATGAGCATGATTACCGAGTTATTATTAGTCCATTTCAAACAGTAGTATTGGGAAAATAAGGTACCTCCCTTGTATCATTCCCAAACATGATCCATTCTAGGGTCGTCAGTCCTAGTTTATCTCATACGATATTATGGTTTGAGAGGCATAGCGAAGGCATCACAAAGGGCTCGTCACCCGTCAGCACGGATACAGATCTCACCGTATGTGGCTCAATTGCTGACTGTCAGCTCGAGTACAGGTCTCACCGTACTCGGCTCAATCGCTGGCCGTCAGCTCGAATACAGGTCTCACCGTACTCGGCTCAACTCATACTCTAGTTGCTGTAAAGGGCTCGTCGCCAATCACAGACCTCGGAGTATACTCGAAGATATTACAGAGGACTCGTCGCCCATCAGCACGAGTACAGGTCTCACCGTACTCGGCTCTCGCCGTAAGTATCGACAGCTTGAATACAGTGTCCCATACCACCGTATTCGGCTCACGAGTTTGGTTGCTCAATGGTCACTACGGGGAGGCACGTGGCCCCAGCATAGGCCGACAGCTCGACCACGGTGTCCCATACCACCATGCCCGGCTCATGAGTCTTAGCGGATCGAGGTACCATGGTTAAAAGGGATTTTACTGGTAAGTTTGGTACCCTAGGTTCAAGCAGTAGCGTCCAAACATGGTGATCATACATAAGACAGATCGGGTTACTTGACGAGCTCGGCTAACTCGAGCGCACAACAAGTTGAACGACATGAAGTGCATAAGCACTTCGCGTGGCCAACCACTATCGTCAACCGAAGTACGACTCGGGTTCGTTGAACACATCTCACGTGGCAAATGAATCACAGCCACGAATGCAATTCTGGTACCGATTGTCTGGACTATAACCATAGCCCCAAACATATTCAAGTGCAGATAGATAAAACAGTAACGGATCAAGATTCAACTCATATAATCAAGGTCTGGTATTATCCGTTTAGGGCTGCCAAGGCTGTTGCACGCACTCGTTGCTCCACTCCCCCATCACCCATGACGGATCATACAACGTAAATATAAATTTAAACATATGCATTAAATAGTTAAAATCATAAAGCAGTTGAGCATGTTATGAAGCACAACACAAGCATGAGTTTGTACATGTTCAATTCCTAATCACACAACTATCCAAGGAAAACATATACTTAGTTAAAAGAAGTTGAGAATCATATCTCAACACCCTTATACATTACAATTTGCTAACTACTACTTATTCAAACATTTCAACAAACACTTTAAAAATACATACATCAACATACATGACATATGTTGATCACATAGGCATTAGGCCAAATCCTTTCACTGGGGAGTTGCCCCAATCATAACACGCGTACACCCATGACGGATAGTCACGGCAAGCAGGAATCCAAGTTCCATATTCATTCAGTCATTTCCACAAACACTTGGGCCACACATTTCAACATATATAGCGTATAGTGGTCGTGGCATGATTTAGGGCAAATCCTTTCGTCAAAGGGATATCGCCAATACAACAATCATATATCCATGACAATTAGTCATGGCGAGCACGAATGAGAATTCTATACTCATTCATCCATTTTCACAAATACTTAGAATACACTATTACAACATACATGGTGTATGTTAGCAAAACATGTATTAGGGCTATCCTTTCGCCAAGCAAGTATTTACGCATATATAATATATTTATACAACAAATAATCATGGCAACCACATCTCTAAAATATATAGGTATACGGTACTTTCTACAATACAGTATTTCTACATACATAGTATATATTAGTAAAACATGTATTTGGACGAATCCTTTCGCCAAATAAGTATTTTATCCATATATCATATATTCATACAACAAATAATCATGTCAAACACATTTCCAAAATTTATACGTATACGGTATTTTCTACGAATACCTAGAATATGTAAAATTCCATAATCTACATCTTTAATCGAAACAGAAAACAGAAAGCACTTTGTACATGTGCAATTGCATGCAGATCATGAATCTATCATTATCTGACATTGAAAGCATTGAAAACCATAACCTATACACCTAAAGTCCGCACCTTTTGTCATAAAATCGCAACGGAATCGATGGGTTTGTCTAGCTTCCGTATACGGCAACTAAGCAACCTAGAGAAGGAAATAGGTTAGCTATTTCATAACCTACAACTATCAAATCCCCCAAACAGGTTAGGGTTAGGGTTTATTACCTAGAAATGACGCCGGAATCGCCGGGAAAGCGACAAGAATGAGGTGGTTAAGCACCGATAGCAGCAGGGTAGGGCGGCGGGGAGATCTTCCCACAACTCCCACACTTTCTCTTTCTTTTCCCTCTCTCATATCTCAAATTCGTATGGCTGCCATGAGAGAGGGTTTAAGGTCCTTATATAGTCTCAAAACTCACCGAAATAAACTCGGGAACAAAGTATACTTAGGTTATGTCCAAAGCGGACCTGTTCCGTCTCAACGGAGCACTTCTGGCGGGCCTCCTTGAGCCAAAGGTCGGACTTAAGCTCACTAACACTGGATCTACGTTCTATTAAGTTTTCGGTTCGATCGGATACCCAGATTACACATGGCGGACCAGTTTCAATTCAACGGTCAGCGGATCTCGATCGGAGATGTCGAGTACATGTAAATGTGTATAAAATTTCTCCTGATCCGAGGGTGTAATTTGGTCTGATTCTGACGGTCTGGTTGCTTAATACTGATCCGCAAGCGAGTGGTGCCAGATTACTATTCAAGATATTTTATTTTGAAATTATTTCACATTTCTCACACTATTCACTCCGAGCTCAAGCGAATAGTGCTGGGACACTATCTGGATTTGATTTCCGAGATGGTTGTCAAGCCCAGCGAGGCGGTCCTAGTTCCTTAACTTCGTGTTAATCGGACTTCCGACGTGCGGTCCAGATCCGATACGGAGTTTCGAGATGCTCCCGTGAGCAGCCGGGTAATGAGATTGATCATAAGTTTTAGGGTAACCTGGCGTCAATGATTCTACAAGTTTTGGGTCTTGCAGATCGTATTTAAAGCGATTGGTGCTAATTTCACAGGCACTCTAGTTTAACACTGGCTAATTCTCGCCTAATTTCTAAAGGATTTAGTCCTGAGAAATTTCTATCTGAGGTGGTACCTGGGCCTTTGTAGTTTGTATATAAAGTGATCCAAGTTATACTACTTAGTTAGTTTAAGATAGTGTCTAGGGTGAAAGTACTTAAAAAATTGAAAGATCAAGGTGGTGAAGGGTGGGATTTGTGAAGAAAATAGTTTGAAAAGGGATTTAAGGCTTTAATTAAGTGTTTGAGAAGTTAAACCTGTGTTAGGATTGACCCATCGCCTAAGGACGTCTAATTCCAGGTTGGCAAAAATCTGGGATGTTACAATTAGTCATATTTAAGGCCCATTCCAATTGGGATCTTATTGGACTAGTCTTCATAGTTATTTGTTGGGTTTTCTTAGGCCCATTGACTTGAAACTTTCTTGATAGGCCCCTGACCTTTGGGCCTATATTTAATACACTATTGTGATGGATTTTATGGGGTAAAATACTCAAGTAGTGGGGCCCTTGCTTGCCCATTAAAATAAACTCATACTTGGGCCGAGATGTGAAGCCCAACTTGTTTTAAATATAAGGATTACCCATATGTTGGAATAATGGGTTGCCCATAGCCCACCACAATATGTGGGTTTATGATCTTCATGGTTGGGCCTAAACCTTGCCTACGGGCCCACCATATTGCTTATGAGTTGGGCTTTGTATGTTTGCCCACGAGGCCCATGATTGGTTTAGGCCTTGGGCCTTAATCTTTATTTGGTTAGAAGCGGGCTACCTCTTGGGAACTAGTTGAGGTTGGATGTCCTCCTAGGTGATCCTAAGATAGGCCCATGGTTTTCTCTATGGGTGGTTTAAGGCCCACCATAAACCATAGGTCATTTCTTTGAGGCTCAATGTGGATGTACGTGGAGCCTACCTTAACATCTGTTTGGCCTTGATCTTTAAATGTATATTTTTATGGCTAAAACTTTATTTGGCTGTGGGGCCCACCATATTGAGAACTTGTGTACGTGTTGCGTGCTTATGTTTTCTTATAATCTTTGGGCTTAATCAATGCATTCTTTTGGGTCACCTTTAGTGATCACATGATGACCCCATCTTAGATCAAATTTTTGGGGCATCCCGTGGGCCCAGAGTGGGTTGAGACACCCCAGCTTGGCCCAGCCACATATTGGACCAACTTCCACCATTTTGATGGACTTGTGGGCTGAAATAAGGATGGTATTGGGCCCTTGGTTGCCCGCATAAATTGTTAGTTATTGGGCTAATGCTGTAACATCCTGGATTTTTGCCAACTTGGGATTAGACGTCCTTAGGCAATGGGTCACTCCTAACACCTTATTAACTTGTCAGAACTGAATCCCACAGTCTAAAATCGCTTCTGAACCCATTTCCTTCACAAATCCCACCTTTCACCACCTTGTTCTTTCAATCTTTCTAAGTACTTTCATCCTAGACACTAACTTAAACTAGCTAAGTAATATAACTTGGATCACTTTATATACAAACTACAAAGGTCCAGGTACCACCTCCGACAGAAATTACTCAGGACTAAATCCTTTAGAAATTAGGCGAGAATTAGCCAGTGTTAAATTAGAGTACCTGTGAAATTAGCACCAATCACTTTAAATACGATCTGCAAGACCAAAAACTTGTAGAATCATTGACGCTAGGTTACCCTAAAATCTAGGATCGATCTCATTGCCCGGCTGCTCTCGGGAGTATCTCGAAACTCCGTATCAGATCTGGACCGCACATCGGAAGTCCGAATAACACGAGGTTAAGGAATTAGAACCGTCTCGCTAGGCTTGACAACAATCTCGGAAATCAAACCCAGACAGTATCCCATGGCTGTTCGCTTGAGTCCGGAGCGAGAGAGTGTAAAAACACTTGTTTTCTTTACAAAATAAATATCTTGAATACTAATCTGGCACGTGTCGCTTGCGGATCAGTTTTAAGCAACCAAACCGTCAGAATCAGAGTAAATTACACCCTTGGATCAGGAGAAATTTCATACACTCGGAATCTCCGATCAAGATCCACTGACCGTTGAAATGAAACTGGTCCGCCATTTGCGATCTGAAATCCCGACCGAAACGAAAACTTAACTAAACGTAGATCTAATGTTGGTGAGCTTAAGTCTGACCTTTGGCTCAAGGAGGCCCGCCAGAAGTCCTCCGTTGAGCTGGAACAAGTCCACTTTGGTTATAACCTAAGTATACTTTGACCTGGAGTCTATTTCGGTGAGTTTTTAGACTATATAAGGACCTTAAACCCTCTCTCATTGCAGCCATACGAATTTGAGAGAAACCCTAGAGAGAGAAGAGAGAAAAGAGAGAGAAAGTGAGAGAGAGAAGTGGGAGATTCTCCCTGCCACTCTTCCCTGCTGTTATCTATGCTCAACCACTCCGTTCTAATCGCTTTCCCGGCGATTCCAGCTCCGTTTCTAGGTAAGAAACCCTAACCCTAAACTGATTTGGGGTTTTGATAGTTGTAGGTTATGAAATAGCTAACCTACTTCGTTCTATAGGTGGCCAAACTGCCGAATACGAAAGTTTAACAAACCTATCGGATTCTTTTCGATCCTACGACAAAAGGTGCGGACTTTAGGTGTATAGGTTATGGTTTTCAATGCTTTCAATGTCAGATAATGATAGATTCATGATCTGCATGCAATTGCACATGTACAAAGTGCTGTCTGTTTTCCGTTTCGATTAAAGATGAAGAATATGGAATTTCACATACTCTAGGTATTTGTAGAAAGTACCGTATATGTATAAATTTTGGAAATGTGTTTGACATGATTAATTGTTGTATGAATATATTATATATGGATAAAATACTTGTTTGGCGAAAGGACTCGCCCTAATATATGTTTTGCTAATATACACTATATATGTTGAAATAGTGTATTCTAAGTGTTTGTGAAAATGACTGAATGAGTATAGAATTCTCATTCGTGCTCGCCATGACTAATTTTCATGGATATATGATTGTTGTACTGGCGATACCCCTTTGACGAAAGGATTTGCCCTGAATCACGCCATGGCTACTATACGCTATATATGTTGAAATGTATAGCCCAAGTGTTTGTAAAAATGTTCAAATGAATATGGAACTTGGATTCCTACTTTCCATGATTATCCGTCGTGGGTGTATGCGTGTTATGAGTTGGGCAACTCCCTAGTGAAAGGATTTGGCCTAATGCCTATGTGATCAACATATGTCATGTATGTTGGTGTATGTCTTTTAAAGTGTTTGTTGAAATGTTTGAATGAGTAGTAGTTAGCAAATTTTAATGTATAAGGGTGTTGAGATATGATTCTCAACTCCTTTAACTATGTGTATGATTTCTTTGGATAGCTGTGTGATTAGGAATTGAATATGTACAAACTCATGCTTGTGTTGTGCTTCATAACATGCTCAACTGCTTTTATGATTTTATCTATGTAATGCATATGTTTAAATTCATGTTTATGTTGTATGATCTGTCATGGGTGATGGGGGAGTAGAGCAACGAGTGCGTGCAACAGCCCTGGCAGCCCTAAACGGATAGTATTAGACTTTGGTTGTATGATTTGAATCTTGATTCATTACTGCTTTACATATCTAAAATTGAATGTGATTGGGGCTATTGTATAGTCCAGGCTGTCGGTAATGAGATCAAATTCGTGGCTGAGTTTCATTTGCCACGTGAGATGTGTTCGACAAACCCGAGTCGTACTTCAGTTGGCGATAGTGGTTGGCCAACGAAGTGCTTATGCGCTTCATATTGTTCAACTTGTTGTGCGCTCGAGCTAGCCGAGCTTGTCAAGCAACCCGATCTGTCTTATATACGTTCACCATGTTTGGACTCTACCGCTTGAACCTAGGGTACCAAACTTACCAGTGAAATCCCGTTAACCATGGTACCTCGATCCGCTAAGACTCATGAGCCGGACATGGTGGTATGGGACACCGTGATCGAGCTGTTAGCCTACGTTGGGGTTACGTGTCTCCCTGTAGTGACCAGTGAGCAACCAGACTCGTGAGCCGATTATGGTGGTATGGGACACTATATTCGAGCTGTCGACACCTACGGCGAGAGCCGAATACGGTGAGACCTGTATTCGTGCTGACGGACGACGAGTCCTCCGTAGTGTCTTCGAGTATACTCTAAGGTCTGTGATTGGCGATGAGCCCTTCACAGCAACTAGGGCATGAGTTGAGCTGAGTACGGTGAGATCTGTATTCGAGCTGACGGCCAGCGATTGAGCCGAGTATGGTGAGACCTATATTCGAGCTGACGGCCAGCAATTGAGCCGCATACGGTGAATCTATATCCGTGCTGACGGGTGACGAGCCCTTTGTGATGCCTTCGCTATGCCTCTCAAACCATAATATCGTATGAGATTAACTAGGACTGACGACCCTAGAATGGATCATGTTTGGGAATTATACAAGGGAGGTACCTTAGTTTCCCAATACTTGTTTGAAATGAACTAATAATTACTCGGTAATCATGCTCATCATCGCACTGCATGTGCTAGTAGATGTGGAGCACTGAGGGATGAACGCATTCGCGAACGTAAGATGGTGTCGCATGAGGGTGGTTTGGCAAGGGCATACATCATGTCATTTCATACTTGCATTAAATAAGAGTAGTTAGACTTGTTTGATTGTACTGCTTTATCATTACTGCTTGACTGAGTTGATAACATGTTAACCTATGCTTTATTGTTCCACTGAGTTGATCACTCACTCCCACGTTACGGGACGGTGTTGTACACACCAACCAGATTTGTTGAGTTTTAGGTGATGGCGATGCTTATGAAGCAGAGCCGGACTACTATGATGTGGAGGAAGAGTTCTCCTACTTGTAGCTCTCTGACAGGTTTATGAAGACCTGTTATTGTATTGACGGGGCTATGGTACTTGGGATAGAAGACATTACACTTACACATTTGGTATATTTTAGAAATGTACTTGAAATTTATTAACCTGGTAATGTTATCACACTCTAGAGACTCACCACAGTTTTTATATATTTTATATATCTATCACAGTCTTCCGCTTGCAATTTAACTGTCTCTGGAGTATGATATGTTGTTTTGGCTTAATCTCATCATGTTCAATACACTAATGCAGATGTTCAATACACTAATGCAAACAACATTTAATTATCATTATCTATGTTGCATAAGTGATGTTCTGAAACTCGGGTGTTGAGTTATGCTCAACCCCCAATTTTTCGGGATGTTACAAATGTAGTGGGGCCCATTTCATCCAACTTAAATTTATATTTAGGCCGAACATCATGTACGTGGGCTGTCCACCAAGTCCAACTTAATGCATGGATTTTATGGCCATTTAAAAAAAAAATTGAGCCTTGGGCCTTAATTTTCCTCTTGGGGCCCATGTTGTTAAAGGTGGTATTATATCCTTTTCTTATGGCCTATTATGAGGGATATATGTATGTGGTTACCTGTGTTCTTATCTTGAATGTAGGCCTTGGGCCTTGTATTCATATAGTTCGTAGTTGAGATGCCTCTTGGGAAATGGTGGTTAAATGTCCCCATTATAGACCCCTCTGGGCCCGGTTGTATCTAAATGTGATTGGATGCTCATCTCAAACTCTTGCTACACTCACTTCTATATTACTTAAACATGTAGTTTGTATGCTTAGTCTCATGGGCTACCCCAGGTAAATGGACCCCCACTAGAGGTTGGATTCCTTATGGATATTGTCTAAATACCTAGTCTTGGTCCCTTCATGGATAGGAGGAGTGTACTACTTTGTATATCATCGCATAATGCGTCTAGGTCCATCTTCATGGCCCATGTGCATCATTGTATGCTTGGATGACACTGTGTGTGTGGTTATGATTGTGTCATTGGGCATTGCATGATGCCTTTCTGAGGGACGTGGTATCCCCTCTTGAGCACGTTGGATGTTTGGAATTGATGCATGGTTGATTATGTGATTCATGCATCTAGCATTGCATAACATAGGAACATTATCGCCCTTGCTCCATCAGGGTTGTAGCCTCCACAGATACATCGTGGATGGCCATGATTGGACGCCGAAAATATTACTTGAGCATATAGGGTGCATAGCATGCCCATGGGTGAAATTCCCAAAACTTCCATAGTATCAAGGATCTGCTCCAGTACTGTGATCGGGTAGAAACATGAGCGCGCGAGGGCCTTACACCTTTAAGCCGCGACTCCCACTGTCGTGTAGTCAATTGGATTGGAGTGTGGCCTTACCTACCTGAGAGAGAGGGCAATAGCTAGGCTAAGTTTGACCAGCTCGTGAATGGGTCCACTGCCGTTAGGCCTTGCTGGTGATTAGTTATCCATAGGCAGGTAGTAAAGTCTCTTATGCTCGTTTGACTGTGTGGGTCTGTAGAGCGGCAATCATTCATCAGTGTACTGGACCCCAGTGATTTCCTTATGATTGGAAATGTACTTGATATGTGGGTTGGATATGAACACTGACATTACTTCGCATTGCATTTGCATCAGCTGTATAAGCCTTTTATTACATCGCCTTGGCATGGCGCCCAGTACTTATTGCATTTCGGTACTCATTGTATTATATAGCCTTGGTATGGCTTCCTGCATGATTGTACTGCCTTGGTATAGCTCCTTGCGTTCATGACAGCCTTGGTAAGGCTAGTTGTATTGGTATTAATTATGACTCCCTCCCGTATTTTTCATCTTCTTCTGAGCACCATTGTCACACACTTCCACCACCTTCTAAGCTTCTTTAAGCTTATGCACAATTGATGCATGCAAGGGATCCTAGGTCGGCATCGTAGCAGCTGAGCTTGGATTAGAGTTGTGCCGAGGACCCCTAGTGTTGCAGATATTCTTCCTACTTCCTTCGTTATCAGATGTATTTCTTTTCAGCTATGTACTTATAAAAGTTCAAATTTATAGTGGATTTTGTAATGTGTCCTTTTGTTATTTCTGAAATTTACTTGTTGTGATCTTGGGTATGCTCGTATTAGAAATGGTTATACGGTTATGGGAATCTTCCTTGTGGGATCCCAAGATCGAAACTTGCCTCAGGAGCCGAGAATGGGGTATTAAGGAGGCTGTTGCGGCCAGAATCGGCTATCAGGTTCCTTGTGAGTCCGGTTACCGAGTCTGGGGCATGACACGAGCCCAATGTCCATCTGGATGTTTTACTTGGGACAATGATTGCATTCACGCATCCATGCATATAATAAGATTGCATTTACTTTGTTTTGACTGTCTAGATGTTTTATACTATTTCTTACCTAATGCGGCGGTGTGAAATCTTGAGGGAAATTCACACTGAGTTGGCTACTCATCCATCTAATATATAACCGTACAGGTAGCACAGGTGGCCCAGGTGACATTCATGCTGCATGCTATAATTGACAAGGATGCGTGATTGAAATTGCAAAGGGTTGTTACAGGATTTCACATCCCAAGATTGTTGTAATTTACTTTATTTCACATGTAATATTATTTCATTTTGTAATTGTAAGAATGAGGGCATTGGTTTGTATAAGTCATTATGGGCAGCTCTTGTATATTTCAAGTGTAAATGAAATTTTCCTTCACGTTGATTTGTCCATCCTACGCTCATCTATTAACTCTGATAAAAGAAAAGTATTATATATTGAACTTGACCATCCTTTAAGGTTAACACTCAGGTTTTTGGGAAACGAGTCGCATACTCGGGTCCTAAAAGTTTGAGGTGTTACAGTTGGTATCAGAGCATAGTTTGGACAACTTGGCCTTGTGAAATGATCTTATACAAACCCTAAAATGTCTCAAGTTAGAATATTTGAAATTAGAAATTTGGACTTAGGTAAATTTCCCTTAAACTTAGGAAATGGTTGAGGATGTAGACCTGAACCTAGGTTCCCTCAGAAATTGCTAAGATTGTTATTTGAAATGGTGAGGAATTCCCTTACAAATAAGAGAAATTGAGAATATAGAGACACAAAACCTTAGGTCCCTTAGATAATTTATTGGATAACTATAGCACTTAGAAATGATCTTAGATTCCCTTGAAGATATAGATGCTCAATGTTTTAGGTTCCCTAGGGAATTGTTTGAGTAATTGTAAAACCTAGGAATGAACTTAAGTCCCTTGAACATTTTAGGTTTGGGTACTTGAACTTAGAAACAAGACTTTAGTTTCCTTGAAAACTACTAGAATTATCGTTTGAACTTAGAAATTAAATTCACGTACCGTGGAAGGACAAATACCCACTATGATGCAATTGAGATGGAATAAGACCATTCCTTGAACTTTACATTTAATGAACAACTTTTAGAAACATAGACTTGACAATTCTAAAAACCTCTTGGTTAGAAATAATGTTGTCGCGATGATCAGCAAAGGAGACGAACTTAAGCACAGTAGGAAATTCCTTACCCACCATCTTGTACCTTAGAAAAAATTTAAACACTTCCTAAACTTAGAAATTATACGTAGGAATTGCAAATTAAATTCCCTAACACATCTCTTTTGCTAGAGGCGGTATCTCTCGTGATTTTCAGTACTTAGAAATGAATAGAAGCGAAGTTCTAAAATTTTGGGTGAGTTTTCAAGGCTGCGCATATTAGGGTTAGATTTGAAATCCTAAGTGAGTTTAAAATTCTCAAATTCAAACTTCATGTAGAAGTCTTGATCCTGAAATTTTTGGTTAGCGCATTAAGGAATCAGAGTGCACATTGGAAGCGTAATGGGCCATGTGGTCTTATCCGTTATGAGGATATAAGATTACATGATATTTCCCATGAGTCTGGGATGATTGGGATCACGAGTCGATGGAACCATATTCATACAAAGTTTACATGGTTTGGCTCAAGTTCTAAGTCCTAGAAAATCTCGACGATCTCGATGTCCTGATCAAGTAAAGGATCAGGATTTAGTAGGATTATGAATTGATACTATTAATCCTCTGTTCTACATAGGTAAAGGATCGATGTATCGGGCTCAAACCCACTACAACCATCAATTCATGACGGCTCGAACATAAGAAACCATGAGATCGGTAAGCATGAGAATAAATTGTTGGTTTTGGTAGGCACTGAGAAGAGTGTAAGTTTTCATGAAACCCATACACATTAGCCCATTTACTAGCCTAGAGACTTGATGAATTAGAGATCTCTTGAGGGAACTTGTGATTTCACACTCAGACACATACAAGATAGGATACACCATTAGGATAACCCTTCTACTTATACCATTGACAATTAGGGTGAGTATTATCAAGTCCCGATAGTAAAGCCTTCTTTAAGGGGGGTAGACGAAACAAGCCTTGTTCTAGTAAGTCATGAGCGCTTGCATATACAAATAAACTTAGCATGGAGTACTAGCGAACGCACACGGACACCTTAAGATAGACTGTTGTCCACATTCACAGTTGTAGTGCGGAGTTTCAGGGGCGAAATTCTCTTTAAGGGGGTAGTTTGTAACACCCCGTACGTTCTAGTAATCGAGTGTTTCCATGTACATTAATTTAATATAATTACAAATATATATATATATATATATATATATATAAGGCAACCTAAATATATACACTATGAAATGTACATACTTTGTAAAGATTTAAAATTTCATGCTAAAGGGATACGTATGTATTTAATGTATATAAGACATTATAAAAATAATATTATATTAAATAAACATAATGAATAATAAATTCACAACATAAAATCAAATCATAAATAATAATGCAGCATTGAATATCTTTTATAAGTATGTATACAAAAATCATTAGATACTTTAATGGAATTGTATATTATTGAACAATATTATCAGATACAAATAAAATTTTAATTAAATATGATATTGTACAATCTTCAATTCATTTATACATATAATATGATATTGTATATTATGAATCATGTATATTAATGAATGTGTGAACAGCAGCATGTAATTAGTAATATGTTAAGATTAAAAGCATATTTATATATATGTATGAGATTTTAAATATATTGTAATTATAAGTAATATACAAAAATAATAAAAATTATATTAATATTAGTATCAGTTAGTGATATATGACGAAAGCATTACAAATGGCCCTTTAAGACCTTTTAACCGTTGACGTTTGATTTCGAGATGGTTCGACCGTCGGATCGACGAGAACCCCCAAGTAGGACCCTAAACTAAGAAGTATGGCCCACTTAAGCATTAGATCTGCCGCATCTTGGGTGAAATGGTCCAGTTTGGCCTAAGGAGTCTTATGAGCAGGGTGGATTTGTGAATTGCATCACGATGGACCCCACATTAGTGCATGCGCGCATCAGGGGAGGTGCACAAGCGATGCACTGGACTTGAGGAAGTGGTCAAACCAGGTTTAACCGACAAAATCCAAAAGAAGGAAGTTTTTCCTTCCCTTTTTCACTCCCGCACTCAGCACGTTTTTGAATGGGTGTATGACCGTTCATACGATCGAGATGGACCCCACCATTAGCAACGGTTTGGATGATCTAAACTGTCCATCGGGTTTAGCCCTCAGTTTTAGCCAAAACCCCATCAAAATCATGTGCCTTCATCCACACAGGAGCGCACAATGTTGGACACAAACAGGCAACTGTGAAAGTGAAATGTGTTTCCAGTTCTCCTGAAACTAGCTGCTCCTGATCTACATGGGCCACCTAGGGCCAATCCAAACCGTCTATCTGGTTCAGACCATGGGCCTGACCAAAACCCAATCAACCTTATGATTTTTCCCATACGCGTGGGCACACGATCCTCTGCTAAACGGGAGTTGCGAACTAGAATTTCCAAAAATGGAAATAGCTTTCTCCTTGCCAGCTTGACAATCCGCATGAAACCCCTCCCTTATCATCTCAGCCCTCCATTCCCTGAAATCCTAGCCCTTCATGCTAGGTTTTTATTCATAAGAGAAGGTGAGAGAGTGTTGGCCGTTTCCCTTCTCTATCCAAACCCACCAACCTAGCTCCATTCAACCTTTGAAAATTCATGTCCTCCAAGCTCCCATAGGCCTATTCGAACCACCTAGAAGCTTCGTTTTGAAGAAAGTCTCAATCGTTAACGATTTGCCATTAACAGTGGCCTTCTTCTCCATCGCCGATGTTGCGTTTCTATGCACGTCTGGCCACAGCATTTGAGTCCAGAGATGGCTGGACTTTGCAACAGAGAAAAATGGAAAGAAGAAAGGAAGAAGAAGGAGCAAAGGAGAAGGAAGAAAGAAGAGGTGTTGACTGTTACATGCCGCACCAACTGTTGCCGACCGATTTCAATCCCAAACCGATACGGTTCTCAACACAGTAAACTGTTGCTGGTCCTTTGTACGTCCAGGAGGCAGAAGGAGCAGAGAGGAGAAAAAGGGTGAGGAGGATTCGTGTGGTGGCTATCTTGCCGCACTAGCTCAAGCCGAGTCCTTCACTCACTGTCGAGTCACACGAGCCCTCAACTCGCTGGACCAAGTCAGACTGAGTTGGATGGCAAGTCGAGGTGAGTCCGGGGTCTTGCCTTACCCTCTTATCAGGGAGTCAAGAAAAACAAGAGGGAGGAGGTGGCTGGCAAAACCGGCTGAGTCAGGCTCGAACTGAACTGAGTCCAGCTGGGTCGGGTTAGGTCTGGTCTCGCCCAAAAACCCCGCTGGCCTGGCTATTCTAGCAAGGAAGAAGCTTTGAAGGTGGAGGGGTGTAGGCATGATGGCTGTTTAGTCACTCCTGAGTTGACTCAGGGAGTTGACGTGTTGCACCAAGTGGGCTAAGCCCTGGGTTGAGCTGAGCACAGTCGGACTGAGTTCAGACTCAGTCTGGCTGGTCCCTGAGTGAAAGAAGAAGAGAGAAAGAAGACAGAAGGAAGAAGCAAGGGAGCGAGGGCGTTGCTGAGTCAACTCACTGAGTCAGGGTTGACCCGAATCCCATGCCATTCAGGGACCATGCTCGGTCAACAGACCAACTATGTTGGGGCTCCCAGTCCCAATCCTAGTATTATGCATCGTCGTCAGATAACATTTCCAACCAAATCCAAATCGATCGAGTCGACTCAATGAGTCAATGCTTTCCTTCTAGATTAGATATGCCTCATTATATTAATATCATGGCTACACCCTTATTATTTAGGTTACTAACATTATATGTGATTAGCCCCTAATTAGTGCTATAACTACTTATTATAAATGAAACTACAATTAGTAAATAGTTGTATTTTACTTACCGCTCCTAAATATTATCATTAAAAGTATATCATAATAATTATTACCATCACAAGGGTTCAGGTTGTTATAACGCCCCAAAAATCGAGGGTCGAGCAAAGGCTCAACTCCCAAGTTCCGGTGCATCACTTATGCAACATAGATAATGATGATTTAATGTTGTCCATATGAGTGCATTAAACGTGAATGAGATTTCACTAAATTAGCATATCATACTCCGGAGTTAATGTAATTTGGCAAGCGGATGACTGAAATATATGCATTTAATTATGAAAACGTTTCACAAATTTCAGAGTATGAGTATGAAATCGGGCTAATTATGTACATGTGTTGTTTCTAACCATACAAATGTGAGAAGTAAATGTGTTCAACTAAACAAGTATCCCAGTAGTCCCTACACATTAGTATGAGATCTACATAGATCCGCCTGATAGTTGAACATAAGAGAACTCTTCCTCCTCGCCAGCGAAGTCCAACTCTGATGTATAGACCTCACCATCACCTGCATCTAAACCAGAGTCTAGGTGGTTTTTAAAACACCATCCCAGTGGGAATGAGTAGCTAATTCAGTGGAACTATAAAGTAAAGGTTAACATGTTATCAATTAGTCAAGCAGTAATGATAAAGTAGTACAACAATCATGTCCTAAGTACTCTTATTAATGCAGAGATGATATGTTATAATGATGCATGCCCTCACTTGCACTCCCTCATTGACATCATCTCACGGTCGCGCATGCAACACTCTCACTGTACTCAACTCCATCGCCAAAGGCACATGCAATGCGGTGCATGTGCGTGTTAGCCAAGTTCTTAATTAGACATATTCATACAGCAACTTTGGGAAGCTAAGGTACCTCCATTTATATCATTTACCCAAACAATGATCCATCTAGGGTCGTCAATCCTAGTTAATCACATACGATAGCAAGTTCGAGAGTTTACACTCTAGGTCTTTACGAGAGGCTCGTCACCGTCAGCGTAGACCTATTTTGTACTCGAAGTCACACCACCAACGCCCTACCAACTGGCAGTCTATTTTTGAAGGCTCGTCACCAACCCGACTAGGGACCACAGCCAGGTTACGCCGGGGTAAGCCTATTTTATACTCGAGGTCATTACGGGAAAGGCTCGTCACCTTAGTGTAGGCTGACAGCTCGAATACAGTGTCCCATACCACTGTATTCAGCTCACGAGTTTGAGTTACCACTGGTCACTACGGGGAGGCTCGTCACCCCAGCGTAAGCCGACAGCTCGACCACGGTGTCCCATACCACCATGCCCGGCTCATGAGTTTTAACGAATTGTGGTACTAAGGTTAAACAGGCTTTGCACTGGTAAGTGGTACCTTAGATTCAAGTAGTAGTGTCCATACATGGTGAACATACATTAGGCCAATCAGGTTACTTGGAAAGCTCGACTGGTGCGAGCGCACGTTGACATAATCGACATGTAGTACATAAGCACTCCGCGTGGCCCAACCACTGTCGACAAACAGCGTACGACTCGGATTCATTGAACATGTCTTGTGTGGCGAAACGACCTCGGCCACTAATTCGAGAATCATTACCGATTGCCTGGACTATGCAGTAGTCCCAATCATATTCATACACAATAGGCATTCATATGTGATAGTCAAACAGCATGTGACAACCAATTTCAGTATCAATCTCATTTGAGCATTTTAACAAACACATTGTATACATATTGTCATACATAGGCATTTCATCCATAAAGCACATAGTAGTAAGATAGGTTACATGATGGAAACTGTAACTATAGATAAGGTAATTGAGAATCCTATCTCAACACTCTCATTAAATACATTTCCACAAGCATTTTCTCATTCAAGCATTTTATCAGCAACATACATGTAATAAATTAGTTATAACATATATTATAGCGAATCCTTTCACAAGGGAGTTACACACGTACAACAATCATATATTCTCAAACAACAATCATGGCAAGCTCAAATCATAATTCCATATCCATACAAACATTTCAACAAACACATGGAATGCATTAATTTCAACATAGTTCATATATATATGTAATACGCTGAAAACATCGCATCTAAGCATATGTGATAGCAATCAAGTCAGTCATAAATCATTAACTGACATTGAAAGACTTGAAAACCATAACCTAAATGTTTATAGTCTGCACCTTTCGCCGGTACACCAATTTCGAACTCGGTTCGAACCCTACGTCTTTGTATATGTCACAACGGCTACCTAAATCATGAAAGAGGTTAGCCATTTCGCTGATTCTCCTACTTGGATTCCTAAAACGAGATTAGGCATAGAATTCCTTACCTAAATCAAAGTTGGAGACGATCGTGAAGCGATGTGGAAGGGTGAATCGAGGCGTGGAGTTGTGGGAGAGAATCGCAACAATGATCTCCCACTCTTTCTCTTCTCTCCTCACACTTTTCTCCTCTTTTCTCTCTTCTCTTTCCTAGGGTTTGGAGCAAATTCGTATGTAAGAGAGAAGGGATGGGTTAAGGGTCTTATATAGGCCCAGAACTGGTTCAAATGGCCCCAAGGCCTTGGTATACTTAGGTTATAGTCAAAGGGAGTTTGTGTCTAATAAATGGGGCCCATCTGGAGGTCCATTACTCACACACGGCGTAGGGTAAGTTCCCTGCCAATGGATCTAGGCCAAGTTAAGATTTCGGTCCGATCAGATTTATGGATCGATCGTGGGGGACCAGTTTCAGTTCAATGGCTATCGCTGCTCGATCAGGACCACAAGTACACTGACCTGTGTGGGAAATTTTCTCTGATCTAAGGGTGTAGTTGGGTCAGAATCTGACAGTCTGAAACCTTAAATTTGGCCCGCAAACAAACGGTCCAAATCACTTAAATCTGAATTCATTTTTAAAGATATTCGCGTTTCTCACACACTTTACTCAAGGCTCTAGTTGTGCATTTCTGGATACTATTCGGGCTTGATTCTCACGATGGTTGTCAAGCCCAGGAAGGCGGTCATAACCGTATAGTTTCGCGGTCATCGGACTTTCGACACGCGGTTCAGTTCCAATATGGAGTTTCAATATGCTCCCATGAGCAACTGGGTTTTGAGATTGATCTTAGGTTTTTAGGTAATATAGAGTTAGTGATTTTAATGGTTTTGAGTCTTGTAGTTTATATAGAAAGTGGTTCAAGCTAAATCCATCAATTTTAGTACTTAACTACGTGTCGCCCAATTACGACAGACTATGTTGCTCTATCCGAATCACCTATTTATTTCGTCAAATTCCATAAGACTAAGGACCCAAAGCCCATTTTTATTTATATATTTATTATTATAGTAAATTTAAGTTTAAGTATTGTTCTCCATCATTTAAATGTTAGGATTAGTGTCTAATACGAAAGTACTTAGAAAATTTTGAAAAATAAGGTGGTGAAAGGTGGGATTTTTTAAGGAAATTAGTTGAAAGGGGATATGAGACTTTGGGATTGAGTTTTTTGAGAAGTCAATAAGGTGTTATGATCGACCCATTGCCTAAGGACGTCTAACTCCAAGTTGGTAAAAATCCGAGATGTTACAGTTCTCATGTTAGATAATAAAAATTATATCGCTAGTATTAATGGCAATTTTACAATTATTAATACTATCAACATGGTTACCATTCCTATCATCATTATTTTTAAGATCTGGAATGAATAGCTATTAGTAACTTATTTACCGATATTAGGGATTACGTATAAAATAATATCATTACTAAACACTAGTATGTTATTTTGTCACTCTCAAATATTATCATAAATAGTAGATCATAATATTAATTATCATCAGAATGATTATTATATGACAGCTAATATAAAGTATAACACTAACACTAATAATTATCTTATGAATATTAAGTTTAAATTGTAACTAATACACCAACTAAAGTCCAAACCCTAAAGTCTAAGCCTAGACCTAAACTTGAGGGTGGAACCCTAAAGATAAACAATCCAAACCCTAGGTTATGTGGGTCTTGACCATAGATGCTTGGTAGGACATTGATCTCACATGCAATGTCACAATTCATGGTAAGGTTCAATTCTAAGGATGCACATGCTTCCTAGCAACGTCAGTTGGTGGATTCGACACATGAGGTGATGATTCTTCCCCTTGAGCTTTTCATTTTCCCATTAGCTTAAGTTATAGTTGTATTTTAATTTATATTTGATATCTCCCTTTTATAATCACATGTGTTAGCTGGTGGAAATTGAATTGCTATATTACATGCTTAATGTTCATCCTGTATATTTGTTCATGCTTGTGTATTATTTGTGGATTGCTTATGGAATTTAAACTGGTACATTAATGGGAAACCCCCACTTATAAATGTACACCCATACTTGGGATGTAACTCGATCGACGGTGATTGCAATGGACCTTCGATCTAGTGGTTACTGAGTGGTGGTCTAGATAGATCATGGATGTGGATCTACCATCTAGGGTTGTTGTGTCCAATGGTTTTCAAGGATGGTCTTTTATCGCATGGTTTTGATACTCGCCCTATGTGGCCTGCTTCGATATGGCCCTATGTGGCTTTGTTTTAATATTTTCCCTATATGTGTTCGATGTTTTATACTGTGCAATTATGTGATGGTAAGTCCCATATACTGTAATATAATTGGCCACTAGTCGACGGGTTTCCATTAAACATCCCAAGATGGTAGCCTCATGGGCCGGGGACACTACGCCCGAGCTATCGGCCTATGCTGGGCTCTGAGCTCCTCATAGTGACCTTTGAGCTTATTAAATCTGCTGGTTGTAATTGAACTAATAATGAGTTGGCTAATCATGCATGCATAGCGCAGACCAGCATCTATTGTTATTGTACGTGACATACGTGATCGTCTGTCTGGATGTTTTACCTGAGGCACAAACCATCATCTATTGTTATCATACGTATTTGCCTGTCTGGATGTTTTACCCGGGGCACAGACCGTCTGGATGTTTTACCCAGGCTGATGATTGTGTGGGTGACGAGCCCAATGTCCGTCTGGACGTTTTACCCGGACAATAATTACATTCACGCATCCATGCATATAATAAGACTGCATTTACTCTGTTTTGATTGTCTGGATATTTTAAACTATTTCTTACCTAATGCGGCAGTGTGAAATCTTGAGGGGAATTCACACTGAGTTGGCCACTCATCCATCAAATATATAACCGTACAGGTAGCACAGGTGGCCCAGGTGACATTCATGTTTATATTGGTGAGGAGCAAGCTATAATTGACAAGGATGCATGATTGAAATTACTAAGGGTTGTTACAGGATTTCACATCCCAAGATTGTTGTAATTTACTTTATTTCACATGTAATATTATTTCATCTTGTAATTGTAACAATGAGGGCATTGGTTTGTATAAGTCATTATGGGCAGCTCTTATATATTTTAAGTGTAAATGAAATTTTCTTCATGTTGATTTTTCCATCCTACGCTCATCTATTAACTCTGATAAAAGAAAAATATTATATATTGAACTTGATCATCCTTTAAGGTTAACACTCGAGTTTTTGGGAAACGAGTCGCATACTCGGGTCCTGAAAGGTCAAGGTGTTACAAGATGCCTATAATGCCCTATATAAAGAAAGTTGTAAAATTGTTGTCAAATTGAAATTTCAAAAAGAAAATTATGTTAAACTAAAATTAGAACTTGAAAAAGTTGTTTAGAAAAATCTCAAACTTGAAAAAGTTGTTTTAGAAAAATCTCATTTTTCCGATTGTTTTGAAAAACAAAATTAGATTTGAGTTTTAAGTCTTCTGAATTGCAAACGCTTAAAATCGAAAATGAGAAAATAAAACATGATGTTTCTTCCCTTCGGAGTTCAAAGAACACTTAGAAATATACCCTTAGTGACCAGAAACTTGAAAAATTGTTAACCTCTGTTTCGACAAGGAAACAAATGTATTTGATTTGGGAGCATTATCTTATTCAAACATAATAATGGAACAGTTACAAAGACAATCGTCACATTTTATTGATTCTGAATTCATTTACATCCTCTGATATCCCTTGATTCTAAGATAGTTTACAAAGAATTCCTTGTAAGTTACAATTATCGTAGTTAAATATGAATTTCGACAGCATAACGGCAATGATTTCAATCATCTCCTATGACTTAGGAGGAATAGACAAGTCGACCAATCAGTCTTCAAGAGAATAGAGATTTCGGCAGCATTTCAGTGCTATTCCGGTCATCTCCTTAGACTTAGGAGGAATACGCCTTTTCGTCGATGATTCTTTCCTTCCTCCTGAATAAGAAGAACTTGAAGATTTGAAGACTCTAGCCATTCCAGCAGCATATCAGCCCATTGCTGTTATAAACTGTCCAGCAGTCGGTTTGCGCGGGTCCGCGTAAACGACATGCTTTGCGCGGGTCTGCGCAAACTACAGGAGCCCAATGCTCCTTTGCGCGAGTCCACGCAAACTATATGAGCCTAATGCTCCTTTGCACCTTCTGTCTTCTTCTTCGTCTTTCTTCCACTCTGAAATCTTCCAACCACTTTTGAGAGAAAGAATGGGGTATTTATAGACATTTTTACTGGTGTAAATCTCTGTTCTGGTCGATGTGGGACAAAATAACATCCAACCATTTTCATACCACCGTAAAATACTTTGCGCGGACACGCGCAAACGACATGCTTTGCACGGTCTCGCGCAATCTATCAGTCCCGCGCAATCTGTCTTCCTTGATCAACCCGCGCAACTCATTTACTTTGCGCGGTCTAGCACAATCTATTCACTTTGCGCGAACCCGCGCAAAGTAGTCTTTAAACCTGATTTCTTTATCTTCAAACTGATTTTTCTTGATCTTTCTCTTCTTCACTTCTTTGCTTATTTTATGCCTCAACAGATGCCCCCTTGATCCGTTCTTTGTTTTTTCAGAAAATCAAAGAAAAAGGATCAAATCACTCATTTTCTGTAAGGTTTGCGCGACCCCGCGCAAAGCTCGGTCGAGTACCATACTCGGCCAGAAATCCTATAAATAGTCCAACAACTTAGTCATTTGCACGAACCCTTTCTGCTCTAGCGAAACTTTGCTTCTGCGACTTTCCTCCGCGCAAACCATATACTTTGCGCGGCCCCGCGCAAACCCTTGCTGTTTGCGCGAGTTCCTTTCGAAGTCCAAAACGTTCCGCGTATACATATACTTTCCGCGGACCCGCGCAAAGTGTTCCACATTTAGCCAATTTTCTCTCCTTTTGACCTTTTCTAGCACTTAGCAATTTTTCTCCTTTCTTCTATTCTCATTCCAATATTCATCTTCTTTTCTTAACTCCTTACATTATTATGGCCCGTATAAAGAAAACAGCCCGTCCTGTGACTCCTCCTTCTGATCAACCACCTGCTAAGCGAACAAAGACTACCTCCAGGACTCCTTATTTTAAAGGGCCTGTTCTTCCAACTTTTGACTTTTTCGACCGCATTAAATCTCTTCCATCCCCCATTCATAGATCCATATCTTTAGGAGATATCAAATGTCCGCCGAAGCACGGCAGAGAGTACGATTGGGACGAGTGGTTAAAGACTACGGCTCACATTCGTACTGATAGTGAAAGACCCCCTCTTCGTGAAGACACTCCTCCTGCCTCTCGTTCGAAGAAAACTCGCCGGAATAAAGCGAAAGAGTTTGCCGAGAAGATTAAGGAACACAAGAAGAAGAGACTTCAAAATTCATGGGATTCGATACGGGTTGTTGAAGGCGTCATGAAGTTTGACAACCCTCATGCAGAAGGCATGACAATAATGCCCATCAATGTTTATCGCCATCAGTCCATGCTTGACTGTGAACCCAAGGATTGCGTTCATGGCGAAAGGTTGATGTATACTGAATCATGTGCCACCAGAGAACCCAGGATCCTTGAAGGAGTCATTCAAACGTAGAAGCCGCGACAAAGGATAGGAGAAATTCATCCCATGATCTTCTTAGCTACTTTCCATAGCCCTCACGACCTCTTTCCTTCACATTTTTATGAGACAGTTCGACAACGTTTCCGAGATCGGGAACCACTCTAGGGACAAGCAGAATTTCGCATCAGAGGCCCGTTAACTGCTCGACGCTATTACTCTGATTGGGCGGAAGCTATTTTACTGAAGCATACAAGCACACTTGCAAAAGTCGGTCTTTATGATGCTATAGAAGTGACTTCTAAATACTTCTGTAGGGAACCTACTGTACTGAAAGGTTTCCTTTAGTATTGGTCACCCACAACCAACTCCTTCCACTTGCCCTATGGTGAAATGAGCATAACACTTTGGGATCTTCACCGCATAGTCGGTCTCCCAATAACAGGTAAATTCTACGATGAATTTATTCCAACTAATAGGGAACTGGCCTTTGTATCCTCTCCTGATCGCAAACCTTCGATCTCTGAAACCACTATCGAACTGTTCAAGGAGATGAGTAAATTTCCCAGTTTTCACAAGATCCCCCCTTTGCAGTGGCTGGCACATTTTTCCAGAGGCCTCAGGTATTTATCAGTCTGATAATCAACTTTCTCCTTATATTGGCGATTTCTGCATATTCACCCTCTCTCTTTATTTTTTCTTTGAAGATTTCGTGACTGTCACTCCAAGGAACTGACAAAGCTTCGAGACGCAATGAAGGGGAGACCGGAATATAGCTCCTTCGGAGAACTGGCAGCTTTCTTAGCCTATTGGCTGAGTTTGGTCGTATTGCCTAGCTCTAAATGGGCAGATGTTGTTCGTCCCACTCTC
Source organism: Magnolia officinalis (assembly GCA_021015155.1). Classification (NCBI taxonomy): domain Eukaryota; kingdom Viridiplantae; phylum Streptophyta; class Magnoliopsida; order Magnoliales; family Magnoliaceae; genus Magnolia; species Magnolia officinalis. Next base: position 60,982,110 of record JAJHSJ010000002.1, read on the forward strand.
TTCACTGTAGCTGGCGCTTTGGCGGAAGGCCACAAATACTCCATTGCTCCCCCAGTATTATGCTCTATTTATAGGGCCCTTGGAGAGTTAGCTACCCACGTGAAAGATCCTATTCTTGGAGCCTCGTCTGCACATACTTCTTGGCATTACATCACAGGGTGGCTAGGGGTCTATTTTCCTTGGACTTTTGAGGCTCCAGAGCAAGCATATACTCATCCTTCTCACCTTCCACTCTGGTTCTTTCAGCAAAGAGCGATGGCAAAAAGAGCTATGAGTGGGTTGCTAATAAAATTCGAGATGATGACCAGATAAACTTCTTTCAGTTCCGCCTTTATCGCCACACTGAAGACACAGATATGGTGGACCAAGAAACGCTTACTGCAGCAGAGAGAGCTTTCTTCTTTTCTATTCGCTCATGCAGTTTACCTCTTCGGGAAGGAACAGAATTTTAGAGAGAACCATACTACCCCAGTCGCTTTGCTCGTCAATTTGGTTATGATCAAACCGTGCCTCAAGACTGCGGGCTGGTTACTAGAAAAATGCGCTGTTATGGAACTGGTCCTCTTAACTGGGCCATGATATGGAAACAACTGCTGAATGGCTGCGTTGGATCTCTTTCATAATTCCAGGCTGTAATCGCATAGTCCGTACATCATATAGCTGGATGCGATGGTGGGATCACCAATCATACTTGGTCACTAAATGCTTGCCAGTGGATTCTTCTATCTTTCTTCATCCGCCTAGGCTGAAGGGCAGAAATTTAGAGAGTGGAATCGGTTATATTCCAGAAAAGAGCCATGCATCTCATCCTGGAGAAATTTGTAGGAAGATATCATTGGAAGACCCTATCCGTGAAATCAAGCCTATCAACACTTTAGATGGCTGGTTTGCTCACGGAGTTCTGAGAGAATTTGAAAAATCTCGTCGGGACTTCTCAAATCAAGCCGTAGACGATGCTGAAGGTACACCTTCTCCAATTCCTACAGAGACTGCAGCGGTTCAAGAAGGACCAGCTATTGGTACTTCCATATCTCCTCCACAACCCCTTGGTCCTAGTCCATCTTCCCCAATGACTAGATCAAAAACGCGTTTGCAAACATCATCCCCTATCCTTCCATAAAGGACCCGCCAAGCATCCGCTTCCCCTATAGTCCAAGAGCCTGCACCGGAGAGTAGCCAACCTGTTTCTTACAAAGGGAAGCAAGTTATCATTGAAGAAGTTGACGAAGAAATTTTGAAAGATGAAAGTTCAGCTTCATCGTCAGATACTACTGAATCTTCACAATATGAAAACAGCAGAGATAGCGACAGCTGTGAAGATAAAGATGATGACTTTGAAGAAGGTGAAGTTGACATCAACGGGGATGAGGAAACAATTGCGAAAGTAGTTGAGATGGAATCTTCCCCTGCAACCGCTAAGACTCTTCCTGGTGTAAATGTTCCTGCTAAATCTCCTGCAACTGAGGAAAATGAAGAGGAACTTTTATATTATGGCGAATATGGGTATCCACCAGGTAAAGGAGATTTAATTTTCATATGCATATATCTATCTATATTTTAACAACTATTATTTTACTTTATTTTTTTTAAATCATTGTGTCTCCCTTTTTTAGGTGCCTAAGTTGCAGAAATAGGTGCTATCTCTTCAGTGAGCCCTCTCGTGGTAACTTCACCAAGAGCACCTGTAGTTTCATTGGTAGTACAGAGAGTAGTGGCTCGTGAAATCATATTTCCAACAGAAACTACAGACTTGCCAACTCCGGCTACCAGAGATTCAAGCACGGAATCTAGAGCACCATCTTTTACTGATATGGTGGAACTTGGTCTTTCCATGACTCAGAGAGCTTCTCCTTCTGTTAGTCATATTCCAGTGACAGGTACATATATATGCACTGATTATCTTTACTCATAACTACATATTTCATAATAATATTTTGAATATCTTTCTTCTTTTGCTATAGGAACTCATTCTTGCAGTGGTGCGGCCAGTTCTGATTCTGTGACCACTATTTCTGAATTGTCGTCCTTTGCGAAAATCCCTGTTCATAAAATGCTTATGGTGAAACATTCCTTGTTAGCAATAATCCATATCTTCAGAAATCCTGATCAATGGTTGGACTTGGATGTTGCTATAGAGATTTTGGAAAGCTCTGCCAAGATGGCTAGAATCAACATATCTCCTTTGTGTGATTCACTCCTCAAATTTTGTGATTCAGTAATTTCTTTGGCGTCGGTAGAGAATGTTACAATTGCCCCTGAGATTTTAGAGTACAAGAAGCAGCTGGCTGCATCTCAAGAACAAGCCTTTCTGACAGCTTCATCAATTTCTAAACTTGAACAAGAGCATATGATTCTTCAAGATCAATTAAAGATTCATATTGATGAAAATATGACTATCCAAGATCTTATTGCAGCCCTGAAGGAAGAAATCTCTCAACTGGAGAGAAGGAATCATGAACAAGCCTTAATCATTCAAGATGTTGAAGAGAAGATACAGGTGAATGTTCAATCCATTAATATTGAAAAATCCGCGCAACTTCAAGGTAAAGAAATGATTGCTTCTATGGAGAATAAACTTGCTGGCGTTCCTGATCAGGCAAGACTTATTCTTGAAGAAAAATCTAAACATGATGTAGCTCAGGCACAATTGAAAGAAGATTTGCGCAGATACTCAGAAGCAGTGGGGATTACAGAAGATCTTTAAACATGTAATTTTGAACATGTGATCTTTGCTTTCATGTTTCTTGGACATAATTTATTTGGCTTCGCATATGTTTTTATGAAAGCATTTTGAGATGTTTATAATAGCATTTTCACATTGCATGTTGATGACATTTATACTAATATTATCAAATTATATTTATACTTTATATAATAATTGCATTACATCCTTTACAATTTCTAAACTTTTATGCTTTGTTAGTGCGGGATTCTCTATGTGAGTATTTAGATTGGCGGTACTAAGTTTCAATTTAATTAGCCACACACAGTTTAAGCTCATGAGTAGTGGAGCGTGCGCACACACACAGTTTAAGCTCATGAGTAGTGGAGCATTTATGGGTCTTATGTGATGGCCACTGTAACTCTCTAGAGTTCGCTTTTGGGCTTTTCACTGCCTTGAGCTCACGGCCAAGGTCCATCAGAGGGGCCCATTGACGCTACCGGGCGGTGAACTGTTGGTTTTACGCACAGGGTTGGCCACGGTAACTCTCTAGAGTTCGCAGGGCTCGCAAGGCTACCTTTGGGCACCAAATCTAGGGTCGCCAGTCCATCAATGAGTAGGTTTAAGCCCTTCCTCACGAGTTACTACTGAAATCAAACCCTAGATCTGGAGGGTCTTACGCACGGTTGGCATAAAGCTCGCACTGCGGCCCCTGTTTTCTTCGTCTGCAAGGTCGAGCCCATTCACAGGAGGGCATTTTCATCCGTTCCCCGTGGCGCTGCCGGAAGCTATACAGACGGCATGGGAGTTACGGTGACTAGTCTTCGCGGATTTATGGCCTTTTAGGCTTTGAATCCTTGACTTCGTCAGCTGCCCGCATGGGTGCGCACGATGGTCTTCGCGGGCTTTTTAGGGCCACTGACTCCTCGCCGCTGCCCGAATGGCGATCTTCATAGGTCTTACGTATAGTTGGCCGGCTCTTTTAGAGCTTGATCCTTTGAGAGCATTTTTTTTTTTTTTTACAGAGCTTGATCTTTTTGATTTGGCTCAATTTGGCTCTTTTAGGATTTGGCTTGGCTATACTGCCTCTTTAACTGAGATAGATGTATCCTTGCTTTTGATAATATCTTTTAGGAAGACCCGTGCCTTGTAAGGCAATAATATCTATGATCATCATCATTGCCAGTATAGTAGATATTTCCAACTGAGATAATATCTTCAAGAAGCTTCATGCCTTGTAAGGCAATATATCAATCTTGTCAATATCTTCAAGAGAATCTATGCCTTACAAGGCAATATATCAATTTTGTCAATATCTTCAAGAGAATCTTCAAGATGATATTGATTTTGTCAAACTTATTTGGTGATGATGATCATATATATATTTTCGGATTTGATGCTTGATAATTGACATTCTTGTGAATTTCTTCTTCACAGCTTCTTTTGTTGACATATAAACATGATCTTATTCATCCTTGCCCCCTTTTGATACAGATTCATTATGCCGATAATATTCTGAATCAAAATCCACATGTCTATCTTTAGGGATAGTATCTTTTGATGAAACGGGCGTTGACAAGTATACTGATACCCTGTCCCTCTTGATTTGTGATTCTATATGCCCCATTGGATTATACTTCTTTTACCACATATGGACCGTCCCATTTAGGCTCGAACTTGCCCCCTGTTCGGCGAGTAATCACTATAGGTCTTTTCAGCATTAACACTATATCCCCTTTTTTGAAAGAGCGGTATTTAACTTGTTTATCAAATGCAGCCGATATCCTGGCCTGATATGACTGCAACCGCTGCTGAGCTTCAAGACGTTTCTCATCGAGCAGATCTAATTCTTTCAGCCTTATTTTTGCATTTTCATCATCTGTTATAGACTGATGTACTGCTATTCTGAGTGATGCCACCTGCATTTCAATTGGGATAACTGCCTCTATACCATAGATTAATGAATACGGTGTCGCCCCTGTTGTTGTACGATGGGTAGTTCTGTAGGCCCATAATGCTTCTTGTAACTTTTCATCCCAATCACGCTTATTGCCTGTCACCGTTTTTTTCATTATTTTGACAATCGTTTTGTTAAACGCCTCTGCTAATCCATTGGCCGGAGGATAGTAAGGTGTTGAAAAAGAATGCTGGATGCCGAACTTCTGACACAACTTTTCCATGCCTCTATTTTTAAAAGGGGTGCCATTATCAGTGACGATCTTTTTCGGAATACCATGACGGTATATTATAGCATGCCGGATGAAATTGACCACGTCTGTCTCTTTAACACTACGCAAGGCAATTGCTTCGGTCCATTTGGAGAAATAGTCTGTTGCTGCCAAAATATACTGTTTTCCTTTAGATGAAGGGGGATTTATAGGACCAATCACATCGAGTCCCCAAGCTGAGAAAGGCCAGGAAGCAACAGACTGATGTAAGTCTTCTGGGGGAACATGTATTACATCTCCGTGTATTTGACATTCATGACACCGCTTTGCGTATTCTATTGCATCTTTGAACATAGTAGGCCAATAATAACCCATTCGATGCACTCTATGGCATAAATTTCGGCCGGCTTGATGTGCTCCACATTCACCTGAATGTGCCTCCCGCAGCATTTGGTTTGCTTCTTGCTTGTCTAAGCATCTTAACAGCATTCCATTATAAGATTTTCTATACAATACTTCGCTGCATATGACAAATTTGCCCGATCGCTGTTTAATCTGCTGTCTTTGTGCATTATCTTCTGGCAAGATATTATATTTGAGATAATCAACAAAAGGCTGACGCCAATCATCTGTTATTACTTCCAGACAGGATATAGGAAACATCTCAACGGTTTCTTCGATAACTGCTGCAGATGGCAGGAATCTTCTTTCTTCTATAGTTACCTGAAGAGGACTTCGGTTTGTGCAGGATAAAGCTGCTGCCAAACCGGCTAAAGCATCTGCTTTTGCATTCTCCAGCCGCGGTATGTGTTTAATTTCCACATGACAAAACTGTTCAAGCAACTGTTGTGCCTTCCGATAATAGGGCAGGAGTTCTTCTTTCCTTACTTCAAATTCCGTTGTCAATTGATTTATAATCAATTTAGAATCTCCGAAGATATGCAATAATTTTATTTCCATTTGCTGGGCTATTTCCATTCCGATGATAAGAGCTCTGTATTCAGCTTCATTGTTTGTGCATGCGGTGCCCAATGTGAAGGAGTATGGTAATAAATCGCCTTGAGGCGTAATGAATATCACTCCTGCCCCCGCTCCCGATATTCGAGCAGCACCATCAAAATACATTTGCCAAAGATTCTGAGATTCAGCCAACATAACCTGTTCATCTGGGAATTCGTCATTGATTTCCTCACTTTCTGCTATAGGATGTGCTGCGAGGAAGTCTGCCATAGCTTGTCCTTTTACTGCTTTCGCCGGCTTATACGAAATAGTATATTCTGATAGCAATAACATCCACTTGGCTAGTCTTCCCGACAACATTGGCCTGGTCATCAAAAATTTTATCGGATCTGCTCTTGAGATCAGAGTTATATCATGGGAGAGACAATAATGCCTCAACTTTTGTACAGCGAATATCAGCGCCAAACATTCTTTTTCGATCGAGGAATAATTGCATTCTGCCCCCATCAATGTTCGGCTTAGATAATAAAGAGCAGTCTCTTTTCCGGCTTCGTTTACCTGTGCTAACAAAGCACCCAAAGAATTTGTAGCTGCAGATGTATATAAGATAAGTGGCTTACCTTTCACTGGAGCTGTTAACACCGGCGGCTGTTTCAATAATTCCTTAATTGAGTCAAATGCATTTTGACAGGCGTGATCCCATACAAATTCTGTATCTTTCTTCATTAACCGAGAAAATGGCTGACACCTTCCTGCGAGGTTTGAAATGAAACGGCGAATGTATGCCAATTTTCCTTGTAAGCTTTTCAATTCCTTCAACGTCGTTGGTGGCGGCATATTTTGAATAGCCTTAATTTTTTCTGGATCAATCTCGATCCCTCTGTGTCGTACAACAAAGCCGAGGAATTTGCCAGAAGATACTCCAAATGCACACTTAGCAGGGTTCATCTTTAGTTGCTTCTTTCTGAGCCGACGGAAGACTGATGCTAAATGTTCGCGGTGTTCTTGATGATCTCCCGACCTGACCACCAAGTCATCAACATAGCATTCAACATGTTTATGCATCATATCTTGAAAAATATTTTTCATCGCCCTTTGATATGTTGCCCCAGCATTTTTGAGACCGAAAGGCATAACTTTATAACAATAAATTCCAAGCGGCGTTCTGAAAGCCGTTGCCTCTTCATCTTCGGGTGCCATCCTGATTTGATTATAACCTGCGTATCCGTCCATAAAGGACATAATAGCATACTGAGTAGTGCTATCAATTAATAATTCTGTTATCGGGAGAGGGAAGTCATCCTTTGGACATGCTTCATTCAGATCTCTGAAGTCAATGCATACTCTAATCTGCCCATTCTTCTTTTTCACCGGAACAATGTTTGATATCCACTTGGGATATTTAACTTCTCTGACGAACCCAACCTTTATTAGTTTATTTACTTCTTTTTCGATTAATGGAATCAGGTCTGGGTGGAATCGCCTTTGTGCTTGCTTTACTGGTTTCTTTTCTTTGGAAATATTTAATCGATGCATTGCTACAGAGGGTTCCAATCCCGGCATTTCTTCATATGTCCAGGCGAAGACGTCTTTATTTTCTTTGAGAAGTTGGCCATATTTCTCAAATTCCTGATCTGAAAGACTGACGCTGATGAATGTGTTCCTTGGCTCTTCTGCTGTTCCCAAATTTATTTCTCGCAAGCCATCTATCGTCGGCTGCCCCCCGTCTTCTATTTGTCTTGGAGCGGTTTCAGGATACTCGACTACCTTAGCATCTTGTTCTGACATTTGTTCGGCTGGAGTCATATTTACTGATACCATATTTACTGATGATTCTGCTCTAATCCTTGGAATTTTCTCCGTTTTTCCTGATTAACTCCGAGAGGGATTTGAATTCCTTTCCCATGATTCAGTCCAGTGGGCTTGTCACAATCAAAACCCATATTTCTCATGATTTTCTTGCTTACTGCACTGTATTTTCTCAAATTCTGCGGTGCTAACTCTCCATGATATATATTGCTTGTGTTTTCATTCTTCACCTCTGTTGCAGCGTGAAACTCTATTGCTTCAGGATATTTAGCACTGGCTCTGACTTGAAATGTTCCTGGGGCGGCTGCAAATGGCTTACATCTTTCGATATTGGGTAAGGGCATTGTGTAATTGGACTGTAAGACTTTCAGCTGTTCTGTCGACAACAATGTCAACGGCGGTTGTCCCGGTTGTCTCAGCGCTTTGGTACAAAATAGAACTTTTTTCTTGCTTCTGTAGTCCCAGGAGATTCCGCCCTTTCTTCTCTAACTTTATTTATTTGGACATCTTTTAAGACTCTCTTTCCATCATCATTTCCCACTTCTTTGGAGAAACATTTATAATAGCTAGCATCCGCAAAGAAAGACTTAGCTTCTGTATAGGGTTTCGCATCAGCCATTACTTTACACTGCATTCCGTCCTTACAGTATTTGAAACATTGGTGTAGAGTAGAAGGTACAATATTGTACTGATGTATCCACGGCCTTCCCAAGAGAAGGTTATATGTCGTCATCGCATTTATAACGTGACATACAACAGTAGTGATTAATTCTCCCACTTTCAATATTACTGTAATTTTACCGAGTGCGCATTGTCCATCTTGATTAAACCCCTGTATCATCATTCCACTGGGGGCAAATCTGAACGGCGATAACCCAATTTAGTAATCATGGAGAGTGGCAAGAGATTCACTGCGGACCCATTATCTATCATAATCCGTTTTATCTTCTTTTCGCAAATGTACCCTTCTATCATCAATGGCCTGTTATGTTCCATTTCACCAATTAAATCGTCATCGGAGAAAGAAATTACTGGTAGACAATTCATCTCTTCATTGTTTCTTTCATTCTTCATTTCTATCAGTAAAGTTTCTCTCACATTGTGATCAGACAGTACTTGAATCAAACTCTGCCGAAATTCTTCTGACAACTTTTGTCGCTGCGTCTCCATTTCTACTTCTATCCTCAATATTCTGTCTTTCAGTCACTTCTTTCCTTATAACTCCTGCTTTTTGCTTTACCAGACTCATTATCTGCTTCCCTGATCGCAACGTAATCATTGTCGCATTTCTTATCGACCTTCAATCTCCCTTCTCTTTTATTCCCCGAGTCTTTTCTTGAATTGACAATACATTTACTGTCGCCCTTGTATTCTTTTCTTTGCTTTCGCTGGTTATTATATCACCTCTATTTATCATTCGCTGTATGATGCATTTTAACGTGTAACAATTTTCCGTCGGATGTCCCACTAGGCGATGATAACGGCAAAAGTTTCTTTCTCGAGTCCTCGTCACATCTTCAGGGCGTTTTGGTTCTGGTAATTCCAGGGTACCTGCTTTTAACAATTGTTGCATCATAGGCACCACGTCCTCTTTATCAAACTCAAATCCTTCATGAGAATCGAGCATTCTGAGCTTTTTTCCGCCGTATCTGTCCCTTGATTGATTCCAGCTTTCTTTCCTTCCGGCCTTTTGTCTCTTGAGCCCCTCGCATCTTGATTTTTCTTATCCCGATCGATGGTGTTGACGGTTGTCCTGCCAGCTATTCTTCTGACAGTTTCATGATGAAATGCTGGCATCTTACGAGTCATTAATTCCAATGCATGGGCTTTGGTAGCCAAATCGCGAAAGGTTCCGATATCAGCGCTGGTGAGTCCGAACGCAATTCCTGTCTCCATAGAGTTCAGACACATTTTGACTTGTTCCTTTTCTTCCGGCAACTGCCTACACGATGCCCCCAGTGTCTTCCATCTATCTATGAATTTTTCAACTGCTTCTCCTTCTCGCTGTCGTACTGAAGCTAATTCTGTGATGCTAACATCGCGCTCTGACGAGAAGAAGTTTGACATGAAAGCATCTTGCATTTCTTCCCATGTGCGTATAGATCCTGGTGCTAAATTTGAATACCACCTGAAAGCTTTACTTGTCAACGATGATCCAAATAAGCGTAAACAGTATTGAGGTATCGTGGAGAAATTCCCCATGCTGGTGATGAAATGCATCAGGTGTTCTTCTGGTGATCCTTCCCCATTAAATTTCTGGAAATCTGGATGCTTAAAATTGGCTGGAAACGGAACATCCTCTACCTCTCTCGGGTAGGGTGTTCGGTATCTGAAACGACCGGTATTCGCGCGCTCCCTTTCTATTCTGACTGCTTCTTCGACGACTTGTCTTACATCATCCTGTGTTATAGCTCTTGTCACTGGAACTGACTCTCGCGATCCTATCCCCTGCGGATGGGAGCCTTCAGGTTGGTTCTCTTGTCCATTTGTTGCTCCCATCATGGGTGGAGCCACTATCTGGGCTACATTATGTGCCAGAGTTGACAGAGTTTCTCTGAGGTTCCGGCATTCATCCATTAGCACTCTTTATGCCTCTGCCATTTGATCAACACGTTCTTCAGTAGTTGGTCTATTTCCTTGACCCGTCTCTGCCATATATACTGCGGCCTCTTGACTGTTTGTCGAAGCTGTTTTTTGAGTAAAACGAGAGTATGTTGACGTAACAGGACTTATAAAGAGAGGAGAAATTGGAGTCTCATTTGACTCTTGTGTACTTCCCGTGCTTTTAACCGATCGAGATGATACAGTTATGGGCGAGCTTGTTTGAGGTGACACGGGCATTGGTGATCCTATCATCAGTGTTTTGCCTTTCTGCGATTCTGTCCATTTGGTCTTTGGAGCGACCAAAGCTGGAAAATCGTACAACGAGAACTGCGAAGCAGCTTGTTCAGGATAAATCGCCGGAGGATCGAGCTCGGGTTTTCTTCTTGCTATACTACGCGTGATTGGTCCCTCAGCTCTTGGTACAAGCAATTTCGCCCTGCGGTTCTTTAAGGTCTTTGCTTTTGTCTTTTTGGACAAGACCAAAGTCCAGTTCTCATCACTTTCTTGTGGTTGGGGTGAGACGGAAATGACTCCCGCTATTACTTGAGTCACTTTGCGCTTGCTTGTAGTGCTTGCTTTCGTATGCTCAGGAGTTTGGCTTGGCGCATATTCAATTACAAACCCAGTAGCGGTGAATCGGAAGTTCACTTTTCTCACAACGTTAGCCATTAGCAATGTTATGTGATTGAATTTGGGTACCTTCAATAACGAAACATACAGAAATTAGTATGCGAAAGATTAAGTAAACTATTTTAGAGATGAAGGGGAGGATGTTCCCACTGAGAGTCGCCATTTTGGCGTCTACCAGACGCCAAAAACAGTAATGAGAGTCTCGCAACTTTCCCAATGTTAGTGTTAAATAAGATAAAAGTCCCCTGCAGAGTCGCCATTTTGTTTCGACAAGGAAAAAAATGTATTTGATTTGGGAGCATTATCTTATTCAAACATAATAATGGAACAGTTACAAAGACAATCGTCACATTTTATTGATTCTGAATTCATTTACATCCTCTGATATCCCTTGATTCTAAGATAGTTTACAAAGAATTCCTTGTAAGTTACAATTATCGTAGTTAAATATGAATTTCGACAGCATAACGGTAATGATTTCAATCATCTCCTATGACTTAGGAGGAATAGACAAGTCGACCAATCAGTCTTCAAGAGAATAGAGATTTCGGCAGCATTTCAGTGCTATTCCGGTCATCTCCTGAGACTTAGGAGGAATACGCCTTTTCGTCGATGATTCTTCCCTTCCTCCTGAACAAGAAGAACTTGAATATTTGAAGACTCTAGCCATTCCAGCAGCATATCAGCCCATTGCTGTTATAGACTATCCAGCAGTCGGTTTGCGCGGGTCCGCGCAAACGACATGCTTTGCACGGGTCCGCGCAAACTACAGGAGCCCAATGCTCCTTTGCGCGAGTCCGCGCAAACTATATGAGCTCAATGCTCCTTTGCACCTTCTGTCTTCTTCTTCGTCTTTCTTCCACTCTGAAATCTTCCAACCCCTTTTGAGAGAAAGAACGGGGTATTTATAGACATTTTTACTGGTGTAAATCTCTGTTCTGGTCGATGTGGGACAAAATAACATCCAACCATTTTCATACCACCGCAAAATACTTTGCGCGGACACGCGCAAACGACATGCTTTGCGCGGTCTCGCGCGATCTATCAGTCCCGCGCAATCTGTCTTCCTTGATCAACCCGCGCAACTCATTTACTTTGCGCGGTTCAGCGCAATCTATTCACTTTGCGCGAACCCGCGCAAAGTAGTCTTTAAACCTGATTTCTTTATCTTCAAACTGATTTTTCTTGATCTTTCTCTTCTTCACTTCTTTGCTTATTTTATGCCTCAACAACCTCATCGAGGTGATGTGGTGACAAGTCTGGTCTGGGTTATATTAAAAATAACTCTTTAAAATCTAAGGATTCTGCTTCTAATTTTGTAAAAGGGGAATCCACAAACTCTAAAGCTGAGACTCTAAGAGAGTGAAACTATAAAAGGAATTACTTCAAAAACTCAAAACATTTTCAAGTCTCTAAAATAAATAATGTCAAACATCAAAGGAATAATAAACATCCTTTAGTTGAAAAAATTGTGGACTTGCTTAAAGAGTTATTGAAATCCAACTCAGATAAGACTAGAGTATATAGAAAAAGGAGAAATCCTAACTCCCAAGCACAGCGAAAAACAAGAGATCCTCCTAAACCGTAATGAAATGGGTTCCAAAGGTTAAGTGTTTTATTGCTCACACAGCTTTCAAAGCTAATAGTCATTCAAGATGGTACCTGGATAGTAGATGTTTGAGACACATGATAGGTGATAAGGCTATACTCTCAAACATCAACGAAGTAAATGGCAGCTCAGCTACATTCGGAGATAGAAGCAACTGCGAGATAATTGGCCAAGGTAATGTGTAACTTCCTAACTTACCTCTCTTCGAAAATATTTTATATGTTTAAGGATTAAAACATAATCTTCTAAGCATATCTCAGATATGTGATAATAAGCATAGTGTAAAATTTTCAGATCACGGATGTGAGATTATAAATGAGAAAGGAAATGTATTACTAAATGGTCGTAGAACATCTGAAAATTGCTATATAAATGATGATTCTTACTCAACAAATCATTCATGTTACATGGTCCAAACAACGAGACTGAACTATGGCATAAACGTCTTGGACATGTAAACTATAGAGATTCTATATAAATTAAGTAAAAGAGATCACCTACGTGGCCTACCCAAGCTGAAAAAGTTTGAAAAAGTTTGTAGCGCATGTCAAATAGGTAAGCAAATTGGAGTAGTCACAAGAAAGTGAACTCCTTAGCCACGGCTAAACCTCTAGAACTTCTCCATATGAATTTAGTCGGACCAACTAGAATGGAGAGTAGAGGCAGAAAGAAATATTTTCTGCTTGTAGTTGATGACTACACTAGATATACTTAGGTAGCATTTCTAAGTGAAAAATCAGATATTCTTAATGAAATTAGAAAATTTTAAAACGGATCCAGACTGAAAATGAGCTATCTGTGGTCAAAATTAGAAGTGAACATGGTATCGAATTCAAAATTAGCAATTTTGAGAAATACTATAATGACTATGGTATATTGCATGAATTTTTGGCTCCAAAAATACCACAGCAAAATGGAGTTATTGAAAGAAAAAATAGAATTCTTCAAGAGATAGCTAGTGTAATGCTAAACAGCATGAACCTGCTAAAAAACTTATGGGCTGAAGCTTTTAGCACTGCATGCTATATAATTAATTGTGTGAGCTTATATTAGAAAAGCTAAAAACAAAACTACTTATGAATTACGGTTTAGTAAAAAACCTACAGTTAAATATTTTTGAACTTTTGGAAGCAAATGCTTTATTTTACGTGATTGAGAAATTTTAGGAAATTTTGAAGCCAAGAGCGATTAGGGAATATTTTTAGGTTATGCTCTAAACAGTCGAACATAGTGTGTTCTTAACAAAAGAACTGGGGTGATACAAGAATCTATAAATGTTATGATAGATGATTAATAGATCACACCTAGTCATAATCAAGATGATAATGATGATATTAATTTGATTAATATACCTGACTCATCATCTAAATCAGACGATACTAAGTTAAGGTTAGTCAAAGACCATCAGACTAATCAAATACTTGGTAACCTTCGCACTGACGTTCAGACAAGAAGACAACTAGAAAATATATGTAATCATGTCTGCTTTACTTCCTAAATTGAACCGAGTAATGTAAATGAAGCGCTCACTGATGAAAGTTAGATAAATGTCATGCAAGAGGAATTAAATCAATTCATTAGAAATGATGTATGGTATTTGGTTTCCAAACCTACTGATAAACATGTGATTGGAACCATGGGAATTTTTAAAAATAAAACTGATGAAACGGGAAACATTATCAGAAATAAGGCACAACTAGTTATACAAGGTTATACTCAAATACAAGGTATTGATTACAATGAGACCTTTGCACCAGTTGCGCGCCTTGAATCAATCAGATTATTTATTTCAATTGCATACTATAAAAAATTTAAATTTTATCAAATGGATGTAAAAAGTGCTTTTTTTAAATGGTGATTTGAATGGGGAAGTATATGTTGAACAACCGAAGGATTTTTGAAGATCCCAAACTTCCAAATCATGTTTATCATCTTAAAAAGGCTCTTTACGGTTTGAAAGAAGATCCCAGATCGTGGTTTGAAAAATTGACTAAATTCTTACTTAGTGATGATTTTGTTATGAGTAGTGTTGATAAAACTCTATTCGTCAAGAAATATAATGATCATATCCTGATAGTTCAAATCTATGTTGATGATATTATTTATAGATCTACGTGCGTTAACCTATCTACTAAGTTTGCAGATCTAATGAAATCTTAGTTTGAAATGAGTATGATCGGTGAACTAAAATATTTCCTTGGATTAAAAGTCAAACAACTTGAAGATGATATATTCATCTCACAGACCAAATATACATTGAATCTTGTAAAAAGGTTTGGCTTTGAGAATGGTAAGAATTTCGATACTCTAATGAGTACAACTCTTAAACTCTCAAAAGATGAATCAAGTAAAAGTGTAAACTCTTGACTATACCGCAGTATGATTGGTAGTCTTCTGTACTGTAAGTGCTATGATTTTTAGCCCCTATAATTGTCAAATTTTGTAGTGGCAAAACCTCTTGGAATCTGTGTCTTGTGTAGCGTATCGATATATTCAAGACAATGCAAATCATGTACTAGGACAATGGTCTTTACTTCAAGAACTTCTAATGCAAGATCAAGTACATAGTTCACTCCTTCAAAGTCTCAAAGTTTAAGGTTTCAAAGCTATCTTTAAAGGCAAGACAATAGTCTGTACTTTGAGACTCAAGACTCAAGCTGAAGATCAACTTAAGCTCAAGCTTCAATGTAAATTCAAGCTTCAAAAGTTCTCAAGTTCAAGCCTCTATATATGTCAAGACCTCAAGCTTTGTGAACTTTGAAGATCATCTATCAACCGAAGGAAAAGAAGTTTCAATGTTCATACATCATGGATAAGGTATGAATGACCTTAGATTGACCTTAGGGTAGGTAATTTTGAATACATAAATCAATTACTCATTTTATAAGTGAAAAGTCTATTTTTCGAGGGTAGGTACTTTTGAATACATAAATCAATTACTCATTTTATAAGTGAAAAGTCTGTTTTTCGACTAGTCCTGGACTCTGTTCAACTAGTCTTAGCACTGGGTAGACTAGTCCAAGAAATTCCACGACCAATCCTAAGGTTGTTACAAATTTTTGGAATTTTTTGTTAAGCCACGACCAGTCCTGGAGACTGCTCGACCGGTCGTGTGAATAGTGCTCGACTCGTTCTCGACCAGTCCTGCAGTTATGACTTAAAGTCCAGCAACTAAATCTGGTTCCACATGACCAGTCGTGGAAGTCCTTCGACCAGTTGTACAAGGCCTATGACCAGTCGTGGAACGGCTTTATCCGATCACGCTCAAAATTTCAAAAATCTATTGGTCCTACCACCAGTCGTAATGTCCACAAGACAAGTCGTGAACACAATTTCTTCATCTAAAAATGGAACACGAATTTCAGAGTATTTTAATTCAATTCATAATTCATCACTCAGAGATAAGTTACTGTTCTTTTTAAGCTATATTATGCTCATTTAATATTCTCTTAATTTAGCTTTTTATATTTGATTTTGTATTCTTTATTCCAATCATATTTAAAGAAGGGATTGAGACTTACCCTTTTTTAGGAATCAAAATCAAATAGAGCTAGTGTAACGACTCGAAAAATTTTGTACAAAGACCCGAGTACCACCTCAGGCAGAAACCACTCAGGACCAAATCCTTTGGGAATTAAACAAAATTAACTAATTGTTAAACTAGATTAGCTACGAAATCCGCTTGATCCACTTTAAATATGATCTGCAAGACCCAAAACTTGTAGAATCATTGACGCTAGGTCACCCTAAAATCTAGGATAAATCTCATTACCCAGTTGCTCTAGGGAGCACATTGAAACTCCGTATCGGATCTGGACCGCATGTCGAAAGTCCGATGACCACGAAATTATATACTTAGGACCGCCTTGCTGGGCTTGACAACCATCTTGGAAATCAAATCCAGATAGTGTCCTGGGGCTATTTGCTTGAGCCCGAAGTGAAGTGTGAGAAAATGTGGTTTTCTTTAGAAATTAAATCTAATTTAAGTAATCTAAGACTTGTCGCTTGCGTGCCAGCTATAAACAATCAGACCATCAGAATTTGACCTAAATACACCCTCAAATCAGGGGAAATTTCATACACAGGTCAGTGTACTTGTAACCCTGATCGATTTTCGATGACCGTTGAACTGAAATTGGTCCGCCACATGCGATCTAGAAATCCGATTCGAACAAAAACTTAACTCAAATGAGATCCACGGTCAGGGAGCTTAAGTCCGACCTTTGGCTCAAGGAGGGGCTCCGGAAGTGCTCCGTTGAGCTGACACAAACTCCCTTTGGCTATAACCTAAGTATACCTTGGCCCTAGGGCCATTTCTATCAATTTTAGGCCTATAGAAGGACCTTAAACCCTCTCTCATTCACTCCATATGAATTTGGTATAAACCTTAGGAGAGCGAAGAGAGGAAAGAGAAAGAAAGTGAGAGAGAAGTGGGGGAAGATTCTTGTCACTCTATCCTGCTATTCTACGTGCCTATTCATCGTGATCTAATCGTTATTCTAGTGATTCTGACTTTGTTCCTAGGTAAGAAAACCTAACCCTAATCTGTTCTAGGGTTTCAATTGTTACAAGTGGCAAGATAGCTGACTTAACTCGTGCTATAGGTTGTCATTCCATCGTTGACGAAGACTTGGAGTCTTTATCGAATTCGTTACGCTTCTACGGTGTAAGATGCGGACTATAGACGTATAGGTTATGGTTTTCAAAGCTTTCAATGTTAGATAATGATAGAGTCCTGATGTGGGTATTATTTCACATGCAAAATGCGATGTTCGTTTTGCGATTCAGTTATGTATAAATTTGTGGCGTTTAGTGTATTCTGTATATTTGTAGAAAATACCGTATACGTACAAAATATGAAAGCGTGTTTGCCATGATTAATTACTGTGTGTATATGCTAGATATATGTGTACTAACTACTCAGCGAAAGGATTCGCCCTAATACATGTTTTGGCCAACATGTGTTATGTATGTTAATAAGTGTATTCTACGTGTTTGTGAAAATGCTTGTATGAGTAAGCACTTAGATGATAGTACTTTAGGTGGGTGTTGAGATAGGACTCTCAACTACCTTAGCGATGTGTATGATTTCCTCCATGCAAGTTGTTTAGTTTAA
The DNA here is from genome assembly GCA_021015155.1 of Magnolia officinalis. NCBI lineage: Eukaryota > Viridiplantae > Streptophyta > Magnoliopsida > Magnoliales > Magnoliaceae > Magnolia > Magnolia officinalis. The sequence continues at coordinate 60,999,668 of JAJHSJ010000002.1, forward strand.
TCGCTTACGTATGAAATGTATGTGTTTGTATTTCCTGTTTACATTGTGTTTTATAACATGCTTGTTAACATGTTTGAATTACTTAGTTAATTCTACTCTGACTACTCTACATGCTTTCTGGTTAAGGATTGAATGTGATTGGGGCTATGCTATAGTCCAGGCGATCGGTAACAGGCTTTGAGTTCGTGGTTGAGATTCATTCGCCACGTGGGATGTGTTTGACGAACCCGAGTCGTACTAGAGTTGTCGGCAGTGATTAGGCCACACGGAGTGGTTATGCACTTCATGTCGATCAACTTCGAGTGCACTCGTGCTAGCCGAGCTCGTCAAGTAACCCGATTGGCCCGATGTATGTTCACCATGTTTAGATGTTACTGCTTGAACCTAAGGTACCAAACTCACCAATGAAAACCCCGTTAACCTTAGTACCTCGATCCGCTAAGACTCATGAGTCGGACATGGTGGTATGGGACACCGTGGTCAAGCTGTCGGCCTACGCTGGGGAGACGAGCCTCCCCGTAGTGACCAGTGAGCAACATCGCCTCGTGAGCCGAATACGGTGGTATGGGACACTATATTCGAGCTGTCAGCCTACACTGATTTGGTGACGAGCCCTTTATAATGACCTCGAGCATACTCTGAGTCTACGTGGAGGCGACGACCCTTCCATAGCATCGAGAGTATAAACTAGGCCTGTACTGATTTGGTGATGAGCCCTTTGCAGTGACCTAGAACCGTAACATCATATGAGATTTCCTAGGACTGACGACCCTAGAATGGATCATTGTTTGAGAAATGACATAAGGGAGGTACCTTAGTTTCCTAATCCTGCTATATGAAATGGACTAATAAGAACTCGGTAATCACAATCATAACATCGCACTGCATGTGCCCTAGGTTGAAGAGCACAGAGGGAAGAAATCATGTCGCGACCGTAAGATGGTGTCGCACGAGGGAGTATAGGCGAGGGCATGCATCATTATTCATATCATCCTTGTATTAATAAGAGTAATTAGGGATGTTTGATTTTACTGGTTTATCATTACTGCTTGACTGAATTGATAACATGTTAACCTTTGCTCTATGATTCCACTGAGTTGATCACTCACTCTCACGTTACGGGACGGTCTTTTAAACACCAACCAGACTCTATCTTGATTTCAGATGACGACGTGACCCCAGAGGCGGATCCTGATTACTATGACGATCAGGATGAGTTCTCTTATATGCAGTTCTCCGATGGTTTCGCTTAGGCTATGCGGATTGACGGGGCTACAGGGATTATAATTGTAGTTGTACTGTTTTGACGTTTTGATTTTTGAGGCTACTACATGTATATGGTGACTCAGTAATGTATTCATACTCAGGAGACCGACCATGATCTTTTGACTTATATACATTTATTTATGTCTTTCAGTCTTCCGCTTGCGTTTTACCACTTGATCTGAAGTATGAATTACTATTTGGTATAATCCCACTCATGATTAATGCACTAACACAGACAAAATTTAATCATAAGCATATATGTTGCATAAGTGATGTTGTGGAACTCGGGAGTTGAGTTGCTACTCGACCCCCGATTTTCAAGGCATTACAAGTTGGTATCAGAGCATGATTTGGATTAAACCGGACCTGCGTTATGGTCACATGTCGTACGCTGACGCAAATTCAACTTAGGTGGGTGCGAAGAAATGTACAAATAGTCATAGGAGTCCCGGTTTCACCACTTGGCGAAGTTTATCGAAAATGATCGCCGAGATCGAATCCGTACTCTCCCATGATCACTTAAAGAGACCCCGGATCATCCCTAGACCATCAATCGATGGGTTTAGATCACAATGTACCCCCACCCCAACCTTTAGAAATCGTTAAATGCGAATGTACATCAGATAGTATCTGAACTAGCCCGAATTGACTCAAAATGGGTGTGGGGCCCAAATCGGGTACTTCCGGGGGGACCCAGGGTGGGCCCCACATGTTTTTGGACCAAGGGGGGCAGGAGGACCTCGCCCAAATGGTGAGCCCTCGCCAGTTTCTCCAGGGACCAGCGATGACCTCGCCAGTTCGGCAAGGCCTCGCCGACCAACGAGCTCGGCCGGGTAGGCCGCTCGGGCCGACCATGTTTGGGGTGTAGTGTGGCCCCCTGATGCTTGGGTTTTCGATTAAAACCCCTCCTAGGTCACCCCTCCTTCACAAAGTACACCCCAAGCTCTCCTTTCTCTCCCAAACTTTTGATTTTTCACAGAAATCGCCCCTCCAAGCTCTTCTTCCTTCATTTTCGTGCACCACCTTCACCACACATTCGAAATCTCTCTACCACATCTACCTACCCTCTCCATTCTCTCTCATTTGAGCTCTTAAACCCCCTATTTGAAGCTCAAATTCGTGTGAACCCACTAACCTACCCTATTCCTTCATTTTCCCTCTCTAATCCCTTTCATTGAGCCTTTACCACCTCCTTTAAGGCTCAAATCCGTGGAGACCCAAAGATCTCATCCCTTTCCTCCCTTTTCTTCACTTTTTCATGGCTCTATTTGAGCTCATTACGGCCATTTTCTCAATTTCCACCATTCTTTCTCTCATGGGAAAGAGAAAGGGTGCCGTGGATGAAGCCGGGCCTAGTCACCCCACTCGTTCAAGGAGACCGAGAGGCGCCACCGCAAGCACGGGCGTTGAACACGAGGTGCGGACTAAGCGAGATCTCGATCCCCAAGCTCCTCTCCCAAAAGCTCTACTGGCGGAGTTGTCTCATGGAAGATATGCGGACCGTAGGGTCCTTTTTGAAGCTCAGGTGGATGGGCAACTCTTTGGGGAGTATTTGTTATTGGAGCGTTTGGTTAAAGCTGGTTGGGGTCCCGTGTTTGAGGGAAAATACCATGAGAATGTGGTACTGTCCGAGCATTTTACGCCCACATTCAAGAGCCTACATTGGAGCCCTTGCAGTTCAAGATTCCCACGGGAAGAGGTTGGGAGGCCACAATTGACGCTGGCCTGATAGCTTGACTCATGGGAATACCGCTTAGCCAAGTTCATGCGAACGAGAAGAATCTGAAGAGTGCATGTGAAAGGGATCGCCGCACACGGTTCCTTTGCGGTCGACTGGTGCAATGACAGCCAAACAATAGCCCCCTGGCGTCACACATGACGGATGATTTCTGCCTACTCCACCATATCTGCACGTTTAATGTGTACCCTAGGTGGGGCAATCGCAGTGAGTGCACGCGCCTGATGGTAGATTTTCTATACCAAGTGGGGCAAGGAGAGAAGTTGTGCGTGCCTACGTATGTTTTGCGGCAGATAGTTCTTTCCGCACGCTCCAATAGAAGTATTGATTTGCTTCCCTTTGGCTGGCTTATCTGCAAGATTGCACGTGAGTTCGGCTACATCCTTGGCGCAGAACTCCCAATGCCACAACATTCCATTGACGAAACTACTCTCAATCAGATGAAAATCGGGCCACGGCAGCGGCAAGCCCGACTTGAGGAGAGTGAGGATGAGACGGCTAGTGAGGAGTATGAAAGTGAGGAAGAAAGCAGGGAAGAGATAGAGGAGGAACAGGAAGAAGAAGAGGAGGCCCAGGACACGGAGGAGAGCTCCCCTCCTACGGCACCGGAGCAGGATGCTGATCGGGCTGCTAAGGATGCCCGTTTAGCTCGACTTGAAGAGGGTCAGGCTATCCTACGACAGGATCTTATGAATCTTCGAGGCCTCGTGAAGCATATTCAAGAAGGTGACTCGCACCTTGAAAACTATCCTGTGCTGTCTACAGGATAAGGGCACCCCTCCTCCTTCGCCAAACTCGGATGCCTAGTCATACATGCCGTTGTCTTGCAACTTATTTTGGTTACTGCTTTAGGCTATGTTTGTGTTCGTGTTGATGGGCCTAGTAGCGTAGTAGTTAGTAGAATGTTTTCAGTGTTTTTGGTTGTATTAGCTCACATGCATCTTCTGTCATGATTCATGTAACGCTATATTCCATGTATTATGACAAATTTTGGTGAATGAAATGCATGCAGTCCCTTTTACTATGAAATGTGTAGAATGCTTAAAGGATTGTGTATTGTTCTGCCACATCTTACACAAATTGCACCCTATGTTATATAGGGCATGCCACGGAAGGTCACGCGGAGCACGGCAGGCATCGCACTTACTGGTTCGATGGATCAGGCACCTCCCCAGAGTGATGGTCGTACTGACCCTGGTTTGGGCCCGGTTCGTGAGACTATACCTGAGTCTCAGCCTTTTATTGGTCCTGCAGTTGGACCGCCACCGTACACACCACCGGTTCGTGAGCAAAACCGTGTATCCTCTTCGACGCAGCATGTGCCTCAGTCAGCCCCACCTGTGGATAGGTTGGAGCAGTTGTTGATGATGATGCACCAGCAGCAGTGCAGCACCAGCAGCAACAGATGCAGCATCAGCAACAGCAGCAGCTTTTGGCCACTATTACAGGAGCCCTAGCTTAGGGTGGGAGTGCGACTTCACCTTCACCATCTGTACACCCTACTGAGACTGTAGGGCCTTCTGATCAAGATGAGGGTGTGTCTCCCCCTACGCCTGCTGCATACCCTACGGTGAATCTGGGTACGAGTGGTCTCCTCGAGCGATTCCAGCACTTGAGGCCTCCTACCTTTACAGGTTCTCACAAACCCGAGGAGGCCGAATATTGGCTCGACCGCATCTCCAAGATGCTGAGGATGCTACATTGTACAGAGCAGGAGCAGGTCGAGTTGGCTACCTTTATGTTTGAAAAGGAGGCTAGCTTGTGGTGGGATAGTGTTCTGCGGACAGTTGCAGTTGGCTATATATGGACATGGGCAACTTTTGAGTTCCGCTTTCATGAGAAATACTATCCCCAGACGTACCGGCACGAGAAAGAGAATGAGTTCTTACATCTCAGACAGGGATGCATGACAGTGACAGAGTACGAACACCGATTTACAGAGTTGGGCAGATACGTCCCTACTATACTTTCTGACGCGCAGATGCAGATGCGGCGTTTCTCCGAGTGCCTGCAACCTGACATTTGGTCAAAGATGTGTTGTGCTAGTATACCCTCCTATATTGAGCTAGTACATATGTCTATGCGGGCAGAGCAGGACGGGGACCGATTGACACATTCTCGTGAGGCTATGGTTACTAGACCATGACCTGATATGCCGAGCAGGCCTTTCTTCGGTAAGAGGCCCCATACCGACTCTCCTCCCAGGATTTGTGGTGCCAATAGTTCTGATGAGATGCCCAGGCGTGACATGCACTTACTGTGGGAGACCAGGTCATGCTGCGGAGAGTTTCTTCGTGCGTATGAGAGATATAGTTCTCGCCGCCGTAGAGGATCAACCGCCAGGTTCCCCAGGCCATTTCAGCATCACCCCTGCGGACAGCACTTGCACATCCATCCTTCAGGCCCCCTGCACCTCGATTTAGGCTGCCTCAGCGACCTATGGTGCCTCAGCCCAACCGACCTCAGCAGGCACACGTTCATGCACTTACAGCGGAAGAGCCAGAGACAGCACCTTCAGCACCTATGGCCTTCGAGGTCACTGCACATGTCCAAGGTACTCCTATCTTCTTATTAGTGGACACTAGGTCCACTACCTCCATCATTTCCTGTGCGGAAGTTAAGCATCTAGCTTTACATACGACTCCCACGAAGGGAGTGAGACTCACTACTACTATAGGGACTTTTTCGAATGTCACACGGATGTGTAAGGGTTGCTCAGTAGATTTAGCAGGACAGTTTTCGTTGACCTTATTATCGTTCCAATATGGCACTACGACATTATCCTCGGTATAAACTGGCTCACCTAGATGAAGGCAGAGATTGATTGCGATAATCGGGTCGTGATAGCCAACGGACCTGACGGCACGGTCTTTACCTTTCCAATGCAAGTTAGTTGGCCATGTCGTGTTGGATGTTACGCTGCTTTACTAGAGCGTGTTGATGGGCAGACGTTAGGGAACATGCTAATAGTTCGGGAATTTGAGGATGTGTTCAGGACGATCCCTGGATTACCTCCTCGGCGCGAGATCGATTTTACTATTGATCTTGTGCCTGGTGCAACCCCCATTTCATTACCTATGTATCGGATGCGTCCATGTGAGATGGAGGAACTGAGGAAACAGAATGATGAGTTAGTAGAGAAGGGCTTCATATGACCAAGTATGTCTCCTTGGGGAGCACCTGTGTTGTTTGTCAAGAAGAAGGATGGTTCGCTACGCTTATGTATTGATTACAGTAGATTGAACCAATTGACAGTGAAGAACAAGTATCCTTTGCCCAGGATCGATGACCTGTTTGATCAATTGAAAGGGGCGCGATACTTCTCGAAGATTGATCTACAGTTAGGGTATCATCAGTTGCGCGTCAGGGATGAGGACATGCAGAAGACGGCCTTCAGGACCAGTTTTGGGCATTACGAGTTTCTCGTAATGTCGTTCGGTCTTACGAACGCACCGGCCGTGTTCATGGATTTGATGAACCGGGTATTTCGGCCATTTCTATACCGATTTGTCATCGTGTTTATCGATGACATCCTGATATACTCTGCGAGTCAGGAAGAGCACGAGGAAGACCTACGAGCTGTCTTAGATACTCTGAGGAAGAACCAGTTGTTCGCACAGTACAAGAAGTGCGACTTCTGGAAAGAGGAAGTCAAGTTCCTGGGACATGTGGTGTCCAAGGAAGGGATAGCGGTGGACCTTGCTAAGGTAGTCGCGGTTTAGGACTGAAAGCAACCTGGTTCGGTTACTGAGGTGAGGAGTTTTCTGGGACTCGCTGGTTACTATCAACGATTCATTCGGGACTTCTCCAAGATAGCCAGACCTTTGTCTCAGTTAAATCGAAAGGATCTGAAGTTCGCCTGGAATGAGAAGGCAGAAGTAGCTTTTCAGGAGCTGAAGGACAGACTGACGTCCGACCCTATGCTAGTATTACCAGAACAAGGGGTCAAGTATACGATTTACACCGTCGCATCTCGAGTTGGTTTGGGTTGTGTCCTTATGCAGAAGGACAGGGTAATCGCATATGCCTCGAGACAGTTGAGGAAACACGAGGAGAATTACCCTACGCACGACCTCGAGTTAGCAACGGTCATCTTTGCATTGAAGCTCTGGAGACATTACCTCTATGGAGAGGAGTTCGAGCTTTTCTGGGAACACAAGAGCCTTCACTATATATTAACTCAGCGGGACTTGAATATGAGGCAGCGCCGATGGATGGAGACCTTGAAGGACTTTAAGTTCGAGGTTTCCTATCATCCTGGCAAGGCCAACCTTGTGGCAGACACGTTGAGCCGCAAGAAGGCGATAGCATTTGGGGCTCCGTTGATGGTTGAGGAATGGCACATGGTGGAGTTCGTGCAGGACTTCGAGCAGAAACTCACCTTGCAAGAGCCATTCGAGAGTGTTGCGCACATTCGGGTGCGGTCACTTATTGATGATAGGATTATCGAGGCCTAGAAGGGCGATGCGCGATTGTCTAAGCTTCGAGAGCAAGCTAGCGATGACAAGGACTCCGAGTGGAGAGTTGGCACAGATGGGGGCCTACGATACCGTGGCCGCCTATGCGTCCTAGACATTCATGACTTGAGATAGTAGATTCTTGAGGCTGCCCACAGATCGAAGCTTGCGATGCATCCTGGTAGCACGAAGATGTATCAGGACATGAAGAGGTCGTATTAGTGGGACAATATGAAGGTCCATATCGCAGAATATATGTCCCGTTGTCTCACATGTCAGCAGGTCAAGGCAGAGCATCGCCGACCTCCTGGACTGCTTCAAGCCATGCCCATAGCAGAATGGAAATGAGATTTCATTTCCATGGATTTCATCACAGGGCTACCGAATACGAGGAAGGGATATGATTCCATTTGGGTGATTGTGGACCGGTTAATGAAATCGGCCCATTTCCTCCCTATCAGAGTTTCGAACTCAGCAGACGACTTGGCCAGATTGTACATCAAAGAAATAGTGCGACTATATGGAGTTCCTTTGGAGATCGTGTCAGACCGAGACACGCGATTCACATCTATCTTCTGGACTCGTATCCAGGAAGCGATGGGTGTAAAGTTGAAGTTCAGTACCACGTTCCATCCACAGACCGACGGGCAGACGGAGCGAGTGAATCAGATTTTAGAGGATATGCTGCAGGCTTGTGTTTTGGACTTCAAAGACAGTTGGGATGACTGTCTCCCATATGCAAAGTTCACCTACAATAACAGTTTTCAGGCGAGTATTGGCATGGCTCCTTACGAGGCCTTGTACGGGCGCCCCTGTCGAGCACCTCACTGTTGGGCAGAGGTTGGTGAGAAGAGTCTGATTGGCCCAGAGTTAGTATAGGCGACCTCAGAGAAGAACGACATTATCAGGCGTCGACTTCTGACGGCCCAAAGCAGACAGAAGAGTTATGCCGATACCAGGCGGTGACCACTAGAGTTCGAAGTTAGGGACCATGCATTCCTCTGAGTTTCTCCCATGAAGGGAGTCCTGCGTTTTGGCAAGAAAGGGAAGCTCACGCCACAGTTCATTGGCCCATTCCAGATATTAGACCGAGTGGGTGTGGTGGTATACCGACTTGCCTTGCCCATACCACTTACGGGCGTACACAACGTATTTCATATATCTATGCTAAAGAAATATGTTCCTGATCCTTCCCACATTATCAGGTGGGAGCAGGTACAGTTGAGCGAGGACGCTACATATGTACTGCGTCCGACGCGTATTCTAGATAGGAAGGAGCAGGTGTTGCGTGCAAGGTCATCCCACTTGTGAAGGTATTGTGGACGCATCACACTGAGGAAGAGACTACTTGGGAGACAGGCCGAGGTCAGAAAGAACTACCCTCAGATTCTCGAGGAGTACGAAAAGGTACTAATTTCGAGGATGAAATTTTTCTTTAAGGGGGGTAGATTGTAACAATTCGAAAAATTCTGTACAAAAACCCGAGTACCACCTCAGGCAGAAACCACTCAGGACCAAATCCTTTGGGAATTAAACAAAATTAACCAAGTGCTAAATTACATTAGCTACGAAATCTGCTTGATCCACTTTAAATACGATATGCAAGACCCAAAACTTATAGAATCATTGACGCTAGGTCACCCTAAAATCTAGGATCAATCTCATTACCCGGTTGCTCTCGGGAGCACATTGAAACTCCGTATCGGATCTGTACCGCACGTTGAAAGTCCGATGACCATGAAATTATATACTTAGGACCGCCTTACTGGACTTGACAACCATCTTGGAAATCAAATCCAAAAAGTGTCCCGGTGCTATTTGCTTGCAGCCCGGAGTGAAGAGTGTGAGAAAACATGGTTTTCTTTATAAATTAAATCTAATTTAAGTAATCTAAGACTTGTCGCTTGTGTGCCAGATATAAGCAATCAGACCGTCAGAATCTAACCCTAATACACCCTCGGATCAGGGAAAATTTTATACACAGGTCAGTGTACTTGTAACCCTAATCGAGTTTCGGTGATCGTTAAACTGAAACTGGTCCGCCACATGAGATCTGGAAATCCGATTGGAACGAAAACTTAACTCAACTGAGATCCACGGTCAGGGAGCTTAATTCCAACCTTTGGATCAAGGGGGGGCTTCGGAAGTGCTCCGTTGATCTGACATAGACTCCCTTTGGCTATAACCTAAGTATACCTTGGCCCTGGGGCCATTTCCATCAGTTTTAGGCCTATATAAGGACCTTAAACCCTCTCTCATTCACTCCATACGAATTTGGTATAAACCCTAGGAGAGAGAAGAGAGGAAAGAGAAAGAAAGTGAGAGAGAAGTGGGAGAAGATTCCTGGCACTCTATCCTGCTATTCTACGTGCCTATTCATCGTAATCTAATCGTTATTTCGGCGATTCTGACTTCGTTCCTAGGTAAGAAAACCTAACCCTAATCTGTTCTAGGGTTTCAATTGTTACAAGTGGCGAGATAGCTGACTTAACTCGTGCTATAGGTTGTCATTCCATCGTTGACGAAGACTTGGAGTCTCTGTCGAATTCGTTACGCTTCTACGGCGTAAGGTGCGGACTATAGACGTATAGGTTATAGTTTTCAAAGCTTTCAATGTTAGATAATGATAGATTCCTAATGTGGGTGTTATTTCACATGTAAAATGCGATGTTCGTTTTGCGATTCAGTTATGTATGCAATTTGTGGCGTTTAGTGTATTCTGTATATTTGTAGAAAATACCGTATACGTACAAAATATGAAAGCGTGTTTGCCATGATTAATTACTGTGTGTATATGCTAGATATATGTGTACTAACTACTCAGCGAAAGGATTCGCCCTAATACATGTTTTGGCCAACATGCGTTATGTATGTTAATAAGTGTATTCTACGTGTTTGTGAAAATGCTTGTATGAGTAAGTACTTAGATGATAGTACTTTAGGTGGGTGTTGAGATAGGATTCTCAACTACCTTAGCGATGTGTATGATTTCCTCCATGCAAGTTGTTTAGTTTAATCGCTTACGTATGAAATGTATGTGTTTGTATTTCCTGTTTACATTGTGTTTTATAACATGCTTGTTAACATGTTTGAATTACTTAGTTAATTCTACTCTGACTACTCTACATGCTTTCTGGTTAAGGATTGAATGTGATTGGGGATATGCTATAGTTCAGGCGATCGTTAACAGGCTTTGAGTTAGTGGCTGAGATTCATTCGCCACGTGGGACGTGTTTGACGAACCCGAGTCGTACTAGAGTTGTCGGCAGTGGTTAGGCCACACGGAGTGGTTATGCACTTCATGTCGATCAACTTCGAGTGTGCTCGTGCTAGTCGAGCTCGTCAAGTAACTCGATTGGCCCGATGTATGTTCACCATGTTTGGACGTTACTGCTTGAACCTAAGGTACCAAACTCACCAATGAAAACTCCGTTAACCTTGGTACCTCGATCCGCTAAGACTCATGAGCCGGACATGGTGTTATGGGACACCATGGTCAAGCTGTTTGCCTGCGCTGGGGCGACGAGCCTCCCCGTAGTGACCAATGAGCAACATCGCCTCGTGAGCCGATTATGGTGGTATGGAACACTGTATTCGAGCTGTCGGCTTACACTGATTTGGTGACGAGCCTTTTGTAGTGACCTCAAGCATACTCTGAGTCTACGTGGAGGCGACGACCCTTCCGTAGCATCTAGAGTATAAACTAAGTCTACTGATTTGGTGACGAGCCATTTGTAGTGACCTAGAACCGTAACATCGTATGAGATTTCCTAGGACTGACCACCCTAAAATGGATCATTGTTTGGGAAATGACATAAGGGAGGTACCTTAGTTTCCCAATCTTGCTGTATGAAATGGACTAATAAGAACTCGGTAATCACGATCATAACATCGCACTGCATGTGCCCAGGTTGAAGAGCACAGAAGGAAGAAAGCATGTAGCGACCGTAAGATGGTGTCACACGAGAGAGTATAGGCGAGGGCATGCATCATTATTCATATCATCCTTGCATTAAAAAGAGTAATTAGGGATGCTTGATTTTACTGCTTTATTATTACTGCTTGACTGAATTGATAACATGTTAACCTTTACTCTATGATTCCACTGAATTGATCACTCACTCCCACGTTACGGGACGGTGTTTTAAACACCAACCAGACTCTGTCTTGATTTCAGATGATGACGTGACCCCAGAGGCGGAGCCTGATTACTATGACAATCAGGACGAGTTCTCTTATATGCAGTTCTCCGGCGGCTTCGCTTAGGCTATCCGGATTGATGAGGCTACAGGGATTATCATTGTAGTTGTACTGTTTTGACATTTTGATTTTTGAGGCTACTACATGTATATGGTGACTCATTGATGTATTCATACTCTGGAGACCGACCGTGATCTTTTAACTTATATACATTTATTTATGTCTTTCAGTCTTCAGCTTGCGTTTTTCCACTTGATCTGGAGTATGAATAACTGTTTGGTATAATCCCACTCATGATTAATGCACTAACACAGACAACATTTAATCATAAGCATATATGTTGCATAAGTGATGTTGTGGAACTCGGGAGTTGAGTTGCTACTCGACCCCCAATTTTCAGGGCGTTACAGCTAGCCCAACTTGATTTAATTTAAAATCAATTTAGAAACTAGAACCATTTCATAAGTGAGTTTTGACATTGAACTTCGACATTGAAATTCTACTCTGACTTGGTTCTTCCGGGCTGCATCAAAGAGAATATCTAGGGATTTTACATTTTTGTAAATTCCTTTGTTTTAGTTTTTGAGATTGTGCTAGAAAAATCTCTATTTTGGGTTGTCTGAGGTGATCCAGAAAACTCAAAGCATGGGGTTTTTGGAATTGTGTAAGCCCACTTGAAAGACACAATTGTGAGGGTTTTAGGTGAACCCGGAAAAACCTATTTTCATAGTAAACGGTAATATCCACTGTGTGAGGATATTAGGAGTGGAGTAGTTGTGTGGCTGTTTTTCTAAACAGTTGGTGTACACACAAGCGAACCACTATAATTCTTTGTGTCTTGTGGTTTGATTGTTTATTTATTTGTGTGGATGATTGTTATTCTCTTTTTACATTTGCGGTGAATGTTGTAATCCTTATGTGGATGTGTGGGAATGTTGTAATAGCTTAGATTTCCCTTCTTGCTATTTATTTCTATATTCCTCTATAACAGTTTGAGTTTTTGATACACAAACTGTTCTAGTAAGGTTGTCCTGCCATAAACCCTTGGTTTTTATGGTGCGAGGTTGTCCTTAGAATAACATTTGTATCAACCTCTCAATACTCGTTCTTTTGAGGTTGTCTTTAAATTCAGCATTGTGGGATTGTCTTTTGCTATCTCTATTTAATTTATTTAAATTCCGTTGTTAAATTTATAATTTAGCATAGTCCTATTCACCCTCCCCCCCTCTAGGACATATAGCTCGGCCTTTTCAAGTGGTATCAAAGCCTAATAACTCTTTTTTTGTTATTTCTTTTGGATTAATTTCCTGAGCTAATCGATCTGAGATATTTGAGATGTCAAATTTCGATAGCCTTTGTCAGGCCCGTATCCTAAACCGTACCGTTCCGTAGGCTTCCGCGATCCTCCCTGCCGAATTCCGGCAACCCGCGACCTGTAATCAGTATTTGCGTATGACCCTGAGTCGCGTGCCATAAAACTGAGTTGGCTCGAATCTAAACTTGTACCGTCATGACCACGTCGTCACCGCGGTTCCAATGTCGCGTCTCGTGCGTCAAAGTGACGCTTAGATCAGAAGTTGTATCCCGCGCATTATAATGGTTGTGGACTGCACATTGTGGGACCTACCAACCCCTATGACCCATTCCCTAGGTGCCATGTGCTTACACAAGTAATAATGGCTCCTCCTCTTAAGTCAACACCTCCCCTTACCTAGGCATTTATGATGGCCTTACATCATTATGACAAGTCATAACTCCCTTCTCTCTCTTATCTCTCTCTCCCTCTCTTTCTTCCTCATTCTCCATTTGCAAGAACCATGGACGTCAAACCCATCCCAAAGTTCCAACCATCTTCCACCTTAGATCCTCACTAATCCAACCTTTATATCATCATCTCCACCATTGAGAAAGCTTCGTAAGGGCATTAAAGCATAATGGTAGAAGTCGAAGGGGAAGATCTTGAGGTGGGTGTCTCTCTCTCTCTCTCTCTCTCTCTCTCTCTCTCTCTCTCTCTCTCTCTCTCTCTCTCTCTCTCTCTCTCTCTCTCTCTCTCTCTCTCTCTCTCTCTCTCTCTCTCTCTCTCTCTCTCTCTCTCTCTCTCCCTTAGAATAAAGTGCGCCCCACCGATATGTTCAATCTACTCCATCTATCAGATGGTGTGGCCCACCACATTTCAGGGAGATCCTTACCATCCACTCTAGGGACGATGGGAAGTTCCACACACTAGATTAATATATATATATATATAATATATTATGTTTATATATTAATATACATATAGATATATATATGCATGGTGGGCCACGTACATGTGGGACCCACCATGATGCTTGTATTGTATCCATGCCGGGGCATGTTGTTAATCCACACCATCCATTCTATTCTCCAGATCATTTTACCTGTTGGGCTGAAAAATGAAGCTGATCCGTGTATCTGGTGGGCCATAGCATAGAAAACGGTGGTTTTCACCGTTAAAAAGCCACCTGATATTTCTACGCTCCAAAACATACCCAATATTGGGCTTGATGGGTTGGTTATGGACTATAGAATCCATTGGGTGAGTCGGATTCACCTGATGCGGGCCCTACCACAGAAAAACCATGAAAATATGCGATTTTCAAAAAAAAATAATGATAAATGCAACAGACGCTGCCAGAGGCGCAAGCAGCACCTGCAGGCATGTATCGGGCCAACGGCAGGACCCACGGTCCCAGCAGTGGGCCCCACCATAAGGTGTTTCTATATCCACACCGTCTATTTTGTGGGCCCTTAGGGCCGTGGGCCGTCCCCGAAAATCAGCCATATACAAAGCTCCGTGGCCTACATCACAGGAAAACAGTGGCGATTTAGCGTCTACCATTGGAACCCTTTTTGGGTTGTCCCAGAAGGTCTGGATCATTATGAAATTGGTTTTCCTCTTCATCTGGGTCTGGGTGACCTTATCAACAAATTAGGTGGAGAATAAACGTTATGGTGGCCCCACGTGGGACCTACCGATGTATGTATGTATATCCAAACCGTCCTTACATGTGAACCACCATCAGCCGGCGCTGACAGTGCTGACAACCCCACTCCCTCTCAAACACGCACACACGTACATATATATATTATATACGATAATATATATTATTATATAATAAAATATTTTATATTATTATATAATGTAATATAATATTTTATATAAATATGAGATGGGTCTGGCGTACCAGGTACAACCCCGCCATGATGCTGTTTTGTATCCCTACGGTCCATCTGTGTGTGGACGTGGGACCCACCATTTTATTCATCCGTCCATCTGGACGGTGGCATCGGGGGCCCACCACTTATGGATGTACTGCATCCAGCCGTCCATCCATTTGGCTAGTTTGTCTTAAGGCTTGAGACAAAAAAAAAATAGGGCAGATCTAATATCAAGTGAACCACATTGCATTAAACAGTGGGATGAACATCCACTAATGAAAACCCTTTTGATTACACGGTCCTGGTCTTGGACCAATGTGATATTTGTTTTCTCTTTTACATCCAGGACTTTGTGACCTTATGAATAGTGTGGATAGGAAATAAATGCTATGGTGGGCCTTCTAAATATTTTAACTGTGAAAATCATTATCACCACTGTTAGATGTGAAATGGTCCAGATGATGCTTTGAGCCGATTCATTGTTTTGATAATGCTTTAAAATGATCTTTAAATTACCGATGGATGAATGGTGCGGCCCGTTGATGGGGCCCATTTGATATTTATAAGGCCCATTGATGCGGCCCGTTGATGCAGCCCATTTGACGTTTATAAGGCCCATTGGTGCGGCCCAAATATTGCGGCCCACTCGATGTTCAGGAGGCCATTGGTGCGGCCCGTTGATGTGGTTCATTGCAATGTATGTAAGGCCCAATTGGTGCGGCCTATTCGATATGTATATTTGGCTCATGTGATTAGGCCCATCTTGATGCATTTGTGACCATCCGTTGAGGCCCACCTTGATATATATGAGGCCCATGTGATACGGCCCATTTGATGTATTTTTGGCCCATGCGTAGGGCCCACCTGTTTGTATCTTTGGCCCATGTGATGGGGCCCACCTATTGTGTATTTATGGCTCATTAGCGAGGCCCATTGTAATATAATTCTGGCCCATATGATGTGGCCCATTGTGATGTAATTGAGGCCCATTGATGTAGCCCACTTGATGTGTATAAGGCCCATGTGTAGAGCCCAACTATTGTGTATTTGAAGCCCATGGTTTGTGGCCCATAGTGATGTATATTAGGCTCATGTGATGTAGTACATAGTGATGTGTATTAGGCCCATGTATGTGGCCCACCTGTGAAGTATATTTGAGGCCCACCTGCGATGTATTCAAGGCCTGTGGGCTAGGCCCAATGTGATGTATTCGAGGCCCAAGGGCAAGGCCTAATGTGAGGTATATGTGGCTCATTAAGATTGTATGAGGCCCATGGGACGTGGCCCATTGTGATATATCCAAGGCCCATGGGTGCGGCCCATCGAAATGTATCTGAGGCCCACGGGTGTGGCCCATTGTGATATGATTGAAACCCTTGTAGGAAGCCCAACACGATATATGAAAGGCCCATGAATGAGGCCCAATGTGATATATGTGTGGTCGTTACGTTGTGTATGAATCTCTTATGTAGGCCACTCCTTGGGAGAAATGTTGGTTAGATGTCCACATTGATGTGCAATGATGGTTAGATGTCCTCATTGTCACCTTTCCGTAGGCTTTGTTAGCCCATTCGCACTATTTCAAAGTGGGTTAACCCAAATAAATGGGCCCCATTCGCCATAGACGGACGGCTCCGTACTATTGGATTTCATATAACCACGGCCGAGAGCCGATCTTTACATTATGGTACATTGGTTGTCCATCTATGGACCCCGCCTTGTTTATATACATAGTTACCGATTGTCGATCGAGGCCGATTACCGACTCTGATTTGTCTTGGCCGATTACTGATTCCGATTGTCGGGGCCCAATGTGATGTATATGCGATCCGCATTTAAGGCCCGACAAGATGTGTATTCAACCCGTGTCTAAGGCCCAATGTGATGTATATGCGATCCGCATTTAAGGCCCGACGAGATGTGTATTCAACCCATGTCTAAGGCCCAATGTGATGTATAGGTCTAGGTGATGAGGCCCATTGTGATGCATTTGAGGGCTAGGCGAAGGAGCCCATTGTGATAGGCCCATGTGAAAGACCCATCGTGGTATGTATTAAGCTCTTGAGTGGGACCCATGGTGTTGTATATTGGGCCCTTGTGTGAGGCCATGGGTCCACTAAATGTTAGGCTCTATGTGGGCCATTCCTTGGGGGCAATGTTGGTTAAATGTCCACATTGTCGAAGTCGATTGTTGAGGCTGGTTATTGACACCAATTATAAGTATGTGATAGCATAGCATCATCATACATGCCCATACGCATCATCTGCATGTTTGTTATGAGATGTGGTTGACCATTGCATGTGTCGTTGGGCAGATTGTTATGAGACTCCCTGATAGGCAGAGGTTATTTCACATGAGCGCACAGTATGTGCATGATTGATGCATGACTGGATTTTATGACTCATGCATCTAGCATTGTGATTATTGTACGCCCTAGCGACATCAGGGTCGTAGCCTCCACAGGCATATCGTGGATGGCCAGAAAGGACACCGAAAATGTTTGGTTCGAGCATCGGGTTGTCATAGATGGCCCTGGGTGAAAATCCCTAAAACCCTCTTGGTACCAGAGGACGCCCCAATGTCGAGACTGAGTGCATACATGAGCGCCCGAGTGCCGAATACCAGGAGGCCGCGTCTCCCACTGTGTCGTGGTCTGTTAGGAGGGGGTTGGGCCTTACCCGCCCAAGCGTAGGGGGCATTGCTAGGCTGAGTTTGACTAGCTCGAGGAATGGGTCCGCTATCGACGTGCCGAATAGGTATTGGCAGACTATTGGTCAGGCGGATAGTGAGGTTTCTTACGCTCACTTGGACTGTGTGACTGGGAGAGCGGTAGTGTCATTTGGAGTGTACTAAACCCCGGTGATGATCCTAGAGAAGAACCATACAGATATGTGGACTGATTGAGCAGGAGTTGCATACTCATTCATTCATGCATTCACTATCCACTCGGGCTGGTGTGCGCAACTATTTGTTACGTGTACCTTCGCAATGGCCAAGATTTCGGTTGGGGTGCGTGACTAACCTGAGATCAGGAGTTTACCACATCGAGTTTGACTATCCAAATTAGGTATGGGACTAGTTTGGATAGAAGTCCCTTGTGGTAGACTCCATAGCCTGCGATACTACGTACTATCATCCCGACTTCACACTCCAGCATGTTCATTCCATTCGCACCGTATTTTGCATCACATCCACGATATATGGCATTTTGGGTTATTGTGTTGATACAGCTGATTTTATTCGTGAACTCATCAGGAGTTGTACATTATATTGCATCCCCAATATCTGATATTTGACTCTTCATGACTGCTCAATTGCATAGCTAATCTACATTGCGTACACTGATATTGATTGACTCTTGTACTTGTTCGTATCTCCGCTTACTCTGTTATCGTATAATTTATAATCTTGTCAGCATTTTCGTTTACTCTGATAATTCCTGCTCTTGTTAGTATTTCTGCTTACCCTGGTAATTCATGATCATGTTAGTAATTCTGCTTATTCTGATATCGTACGATTTATGGATTTTCAGTAATTTCGGTACTGTATGATGATGGCATTGTATCGAATACTTGGCACTTACCTTGTGCACACACTTACACCACCCTCTAAGCTTTCTATAAGCTAATGCACGATAGATGCGTGCAGGTGGCGTTAGGTTGCAGCAACATTGAGCTTGGAGCGTGCAGCGATCTTCTGGAGTTTTGATTTCGATATATGTATCTCCCTTTCAGCATTATACTCAAATGATTATATTAGTGGATATGTGATGATGATGTTGCCTTTATGACTTGGGTAAACTTGTGGTTATGCTCCATTATTTGAAAAAAAATCATTCTAAAAATCCTCCTTGTAGGATCCCATGATCGGAATCTGGCGTATGGGAGTTGGGAACTGAGAATGGGGTACTATGGAGGCTGTCGCACCGAATTCGGTGATTGGGATTCCTGTGAGTCCGATCTTCGGGTTTGGGGCATGACAGAAGTTGGTATCAGAGCGTAACTTGGGAATACCTAAAGATAACATCACGATATGTGATGATGATGTTACCTTTCACTCTATGATTGTTGAGAACTTAGAATGGCTAGATCCCCGAGTTCGTATAATATAGAGATTTTCTGATATAGCTCCCTACCAAAGAGATTATGAGGCTGCATGTATTCCTGTTTCAATCGTTTCTGATCCGGGATTCGAAGACTAGTATGGTTCACCATTCTGTTAAGGAGGCATCTCGCGAGCGCAAGGCTGAGAATAGAGAGCGTTATCTTCATCCTTTTGTAGATTGGTTATGTTTTGTATATGTTTATGTCAATGCTTCCTCTTCCCTTGCTTTGTCATGCGTGATAGTAAATTTCGAGGACAAAATTTTTATTTGGAGGGGAGAGCTGTCAGGCCCGTATCCTAGACTGTACCGTTCCATAGGCTTCCGCGATCCTCCCTTCCGAATTTCGGTAACCCGCGACCTGTAATCGGCATTTGCGTGAAACCCTGAATCGCGTGCCGTAAATCTGAGTTGGATCGAATCTAAACTTGTACCGTCATGACCGCGTCATCGCCGCGGTTCCAATGTCGTGTCTCGTGCGTCAAAGCAACGCTTAGATCAGAAGTTATGGCCCGCGCATTATAATGGCTGTGGACCGCCATTGTGGGACCTACCTACCCCTATGACACCATTCCCTAGGTGTCATGTGCTTACACAAGTAATAATGGCTCCTCCTCTTAAGTCAACACCTCCCCTTACCTAGGCATTTATGATGGCCTTACATCATTATGACAAGCCATAACTCCCCTCTCTCTCTTATCTCTCTCTCCCTCTCTCTTTCTTCCTCATTCTCCATTTGCAAGAACCATGGACGTCAAACCCATTACAAAGTTCCAACCATCTTCCACCTTAGATCCTCACCAATCCAACCTTTATATCATCATCTCCACCGTTGAGGAAGCTTCGTAAGGGCATTAGAGCATAATGGTAGAAGTTGATGGGGAAGATCTTGAGGTGGGTGTCTCTCTCTCTCTCTCCCTTAGAATGAAGTGGGCCCCACCGATATGTTAAATCTCCATCTATCAGATGGTGTGTCCCACCACATTTCAGGGAGATCCTTACCATCCACTCTAGGGAAGGTGGGAAGTTCCACACACTAGATTCATATATATATAATATATTATGTTTATATATTAATATACATATATATATATATATATGCATGGTGGGCCACGTACATGTGGGACCCACCACGATGCTTGTGTTGTATCCATGTCGTCCAGCGTCCAGGGGACGCTGGACGTGGAGGCTAACATGGAGTGCGTGTACTGACAGGGGTGTGTACTAACAACTAACAAAAAAATTAAATAAAATAATTATTATTAAGGTTTTAGAGAGGGTTACTTATATAGGCCCCACCTTCATACATGTTGTTAATCCACGCCATCCATTCTATTCTCCAGATCATTTTACCTGTTAGGCCGAAAAATGAAGCTGGTCTGAGTATCTGGTGGGCCATAGCATAGAAAACAGTGGTTTTCACCGTTAAAAAGCCACCTGATATTTCTACACGCCAAAACATACCCAATATTGGGCTTGATGGGTTGGTTATGGACTATAGAATCCATTGGGTGAGTCGGATTCACCTGATGTGGGCCCTACCATGAAAAAACTGTGAAAATATGCGATTTTCAAAAAAAAAATAATGATAAATGCAGCAAACACTACCAGAGGCGCAGACAGCGCCTGCGGCATGTACCGGGCGGACGACAGGGACCAACGGTCCCAGCGGTGGGCCCCACCATGAGGTGTTTTGTATATCCACACCGTCTATTTTGTGGGCCCCTTAGGGCCGTGGGCCGTCCCCAAAATCAGTCATATACAAAGCTCCGGTGGCCTACATCATAGGAAAACAGTGGGGATTGAGCGTCTGCCATTGGAACCCTTTTTGGGTTGTCCCAGAAGGTCTGGATCATTATGAAATTGGTTTTCCTCTTCAACTGGGTCTGGGTGACCTTATCAACAGATTGGGTGGAGAATAAACGTTATGGTGGCCCCACGTGGGACCCACCGATGTATGTATGTATATCCAAACTATCCTTACATGTGAACCAGCATCAGCCGGCGCTGACAGCACTGACAACCCCACTCCCTCTCACACATGCACACACATACATATATATATTATATACAATAATATATATTATTATATAATAAAATATTTTATATTATTATATAATGTAATATAATATTTTATATAAATATGAGATGGGTCTGGCATACCAAGTACAACCCCGCCATGATGTTGTGTTGTATCTCTACCATCCATCTGTGCATGGACGTGGGACCCACCATAATGTATGCAATTTTATTCATCCGTCCATCTGGACGGTGGCATCGGGGGCCCACCACTAATGGATGTACTGCATCCAGCCGTCCATCCATTTGGCTAGTTTGTCTTAAGGCTTGAGACAAAAAAAAAATAGGGCAGATCTAATATCAAGTGAACCACATTGCATAAAACAGTGGGATGAACGTCCACCAATGAAAACCCTTTTGATTACACGGTCCTGGTCTTGGACCAATGTGATATTTGTTTTCTCTTTTACATCCAGGACTTTGTGACCTTATGAATAGTGTGGATAGGAAATAAATGCTATGGTGGGCCTTCTAAATATTTTAACTGTGAAAATCATTATCACCACTGTTAGATGTGAAATGGGTAGATGATGCTTTGAGCCGATTCATTGTTTTGATAATGCTTTAAAATGATCTTTAAATTACCGATGGATGAATGGTGTCGCTCGTTGATGCGGCCCGTTGATGCAGCCCATTTGATGTTTATAAGGCCCATTGGTGCGGCCCAAATATTGCGGCCCACTCGATGTTCAGGAGGCCATTGGTGCGGCCCGTTGATGTGGTTCATTGCAATGTATGTAAGGCCCAATTGGTGCGGCCTATTCCATATGTATATTAGGCTCATGTGATTAGGCCCATCTTGATGCATTTGTGACCATCCGTTGAGGCCCACCTTGATATATATGAGGCCCATGTGATACGTCCCATTTGATGTATTTTTGGCCCATGTGCAGGGCCCACCTGGTGCTATCGGATTTGATATAACCACGGCCGAGAGCCAATCTTTACATTATGGTTGATTGGTTGTCCATCTATGGACCCCGCCTTGATTATATACGCTAGTTGCCGATTGTCGATCGAGGCCAATTACCGACTCTGATTTGTCGTGGCCGATTACCGATTCTGATTATCGGGGCCGAATCTGATATATATGCGATCCGCATTTGAGGCCCGACGAGATGTGTATTCAGCCCGTGTCTAAGGCCCAATGTGATGTATATTGAGGTCTAAGTGATGAGGCCCATTGTGATGCATTTGAGGGCCAGGCGAAGGAGCCCATTGTGATAGGCCCATGTGAAAGACCCATCGTGGTCTGTATTAAGCTCTTGAGTGGGACCCATGGTGTTGTATATTGGGCCCTTGTGTGAGGCCATAGGTCCACTATATGTTAGGCTCTATGTGGGTCATTCCTTGGGGGCAATGTTGGTTAAATGTCCACATTGTCGAAGTCGATTGTTGAGGCCGGTTATTGACACCGATTATGAGTATGTGATAGCATAGCATCATCATACATGCCCATACGCATCATCTGCATGTTTGTTATAAGATGTGGTTGACCATTACATGTGTCATTAGGCAGATTGATATGAGACTCCCTGATAGGAAGAGGTTATTTCACATGAGCGTACGGTATGTGCATGATTGATGCATGACTAGATTGTATGACTCATGCATCTTGCAATGTGATTACTGTACGCCCTAGCGACATCAGGGTCGTAGCCTCCACAAGCATATCGTGGATGGCTAGATGGGACACCGAAAATGTTTAGTTCGAGCATCGGGCTGCCATAGATGGCCCTAGGTGAAAATTCCTAAAACCCTCTTGGTACCAGAGGACGCCCCAACATCGAGACCCAGTGGATCATGAGCCGCCGAGTGCCAAATACCAGGAGGCCGCGTTTCCCACTGTGTCGTGGTCGGTTGGGAGGGGGTTGGGCCTTACCCGTCCGAGCGTAGGGGGCATTACTAGGCTGAGTTTGACCAACTCGAGGAATGGGTCCACTATCGACGTGCCGAATAGGTATTGAAGACTATTAGCCATGCGATAGTGAGGTTTCTTACGCTCACTTGGACTGTGCGACTGGGAGAGCGGCAGTGTCATTTGGAGTGTACTAAATGTCACGCCCCAAACCCGGAAATCGGATTCGCAGGAATCCCGATCGCCGAATCCGGTGTCGACAGCCTTCGTAGTACCCCATTCTCGGCTCCTAGCGTTTATACGCCAGATTCCGATCCTGGGATCCTACAAGGATGATTTTTTTTGTACATTTAACTCGTAATAAGCATAACCACAAGTATACCAAATCATAAAGGCAACATTATCATCACATATCCACTAATAT